>JAVTVY010024020.1:0-86274 GCA_036873755.1 Hanleya hanleyi
ACATATCTTACTGGTAACTGGTTGGTAACAGGTTGATACTGTTCTGTTACAGGTTGGTACTGTTCCATTACAGCTCAGTACCGAGTGGTTACAGTTCAGTAGTGGATGTGTACATATCACCATGGTAACTAGTTGGTAACAGGTTGGTACTGTTCTGTTGCAGCTTGGTACAGTTCAGTAATACCAATGGATACCACTCCGTCTCAGTAACTGGTTGGTTCTGATCAGTAACTGACCTGTCACAGGTCAGTTGTCAACAGGTAGGTACTGAGTGGGGGCCCTTTTTTGCAGTACCAATCAGTTGAAAACTGACCTGTAACAGGTCAGTTACTGAGTGGTACCAACCTGTCAAAAATTACCTGTGTAAGACATCGAACCCATATCAAACCCCTATTTAGCCTTAAAAATATGCTAAAATGCAGAAAATCAAGCGTAAAAATTAGTACGTGATTGACTGGATGGATGAAACCAAGCTGGAAGGCTATACCAGAATCACGTACAATTCCGGTTTGTAAGTCATGTATATTTACACTTGTGACTTTACTGCATGGTATCTTACTGTCAAGTATATGGAACCCTTATAGTGGAAGAAAATATAAAGGTTATACGAGCAATAGCAGTCTATGGGGGAGGGAGGGGAGGCGGTGGCATTGACTTTTAGAAGTAATACAATTTCCATTCATAAAGGACAAGGTAGCCACCATTAAATAATTAACATTGCCCAGTGTTTTCATTGCTTTGACCGTACTTTCACGAAGATATATCAAACTGTGTGGAACCTGAAAGAATGTTAGGGTTGGTAACTGATGGGTACCACTTGATCACAATTTGGTACCCACCAAGTTACTGATTGGCGACTGCACGGTACCTGGAGGAATATTAGGGTTGGTAACTGATGGGTACTACTTGGTCACAGGTTGGTACCCACCAAGTTACTGATTGGTGACTGCACGGTACCTGGAGGAATATTAGGGTTGGTAACTGATGGGTACCACTTGGTCACAAGTTGGTACCCACCAAGTTACTGATTGGTGACTGCACGGTACCTGGAGGAATATTAAGGTTGGTAACTGATGGGTACCACTTGGTCACAGGTTGGTACCCACCAAGTTACTGATTGGTGACTGCACGGTACCTGGAGGAATATTAGGGTTGGTAACTGATGGGTACCACTTGGTCACAGGTTGGTACCCACCAAGCCACTGATTGGTGACTGCACGGTACCTGGAGGAATATTAGGGTTGGTAACTGATGGGTACCACTTGGTCACAATTGGTACCCACCAAGTTACTGATTGGTGACTGCACGGTACCTGGAGGAATATTAGGGTTGGTAACTGATGGGTACCACTTGGTCACAGGTTGGTACCCACCAAGTTACTGATTGGTGACTGCACGGTACCTGGAGGAATATTAGGGTTGGTAACTGATGGGTACCACTTGGTCACAAGTTGGTACCCACCAAGTTACTGATTGGTGACTGCACGTACCTGGAGGAATATTAGGGTTGGTAACTGATGGGTACCACTTGGTCACAGGTTGGTACCCACCAAGTTACTGATTGGTGACTGCACGGTACCTGGAGGAATATTAGGGTTGGTAACTGATGGGTACCACTTGGTCACAGGTTGGTACCCACCAAGTTACTGATTGGTGACTGCACGGTACCTGGAGGAATATTAGGGTTGGTAACTGATGGGTACCACTTGGTCACAGGTTGGTACCCACCAAGTTACTGATTGGTGACTGCACGGTACCTGGAGGAATATTAGGGTTGGTAACTGATGGGTACCACTTGGTCACAGGTTGGTACCCACCAAGTTACTGATTGGTGACTGCACGGTACCTGGAGGAATATTAGGGTTGGTAACTGATGGGTACCACTTGGTCACAGGTTGGTACCCACCAAGTTACTGATTGGTGACTGCACGGTACCTGGAGGAATATTAGGGTTGGTAACTGATGGGTACCACTTGGTACCCACCAAGTTACTGATTGGTGACTGCACGGTACCTGAATGAATAGTAGGGTTGGTAACAGGTTGGTACCAACCAAGTTGGTAACCAATTGGTAACTGACCAGTACCACTCAGTAACTGATTGGCTACTGATTGGTGGGGAACTGAACGGTACCACAAGGGGACCTTTCCTACCAGTACCAATCAGTTGCCCACCAATCAGTAGCCAATCAGTTACTGAGTGGTACTGGTTGGTGACGGCTTGCCATTAGTCAACTTGTACTCAATGCCATGTATTTTGATCTTCGACTTGTGGATTTTATCTAATTATAATGCCCAATATTTCTGCACATATAATGAAAAGGTAAGGTGAGAGAGAGTTCCTTCGTCTGCAACCTCGTTGTATATGTAAAAATGTAGATAAAATGCCATTTGTAGTATACATAATGTTGGTTCATTATAAAAGAGACGAACTCAACCTTGGGTAGGGTTCCCAAAACTGAAAAATTCGATAAATTCTATAATGAAGTCATACGAGATGGTATTAAACGTTTTTTCAAGATCAAAAACCAAAAGGATTCTTGGAATATCGCGTTCTCTTTGTTTCGAAGATTGTGTCATAAAGACGAACACTGTAATAAGAATGATAACCCATCAAGCTTTCCAAAAATTTAGTTGGGAAATATTTCCCACGGACTTTCACATTCTTTGAAGTATACATTTGGAAAGCCACGCCAGCTTCAAAAATTGTTTCATGATATTAAAATCAATGCACTTTATTCCCACTTCGGAAAAATCTCTGGACAATTTTTTTGATGCTTACTTTCTCTCGTTTATACTTTGCCGAATAAAGTGAAATATGTCGCTGTTCATTTCTCTAACTCATTTGTCAGGTATAGTCAAGCAGTTGGCCAAGCAATTCATTGTGGACAATCCTTTTGATTTAGACAGAAGAGTTCTTCCAAAAATCGTTAAGTTTGTTGACAGTTGTTGTTACAATTGTCACTGACCACTTACAAGACTTCACAAGACCCCTATTATTTTCTGGACGACAGATGCATCGCCGTGCCAGCCGAACAGCTGTATTATCCCCTCATATCGGTCGCTATACAATTTAGAGGCCATCATAGAAGCCATGGAGTCGGCGTCAGCAAAAAGCCAATGGACACAATGTCATATCTCGTCATATATATAGAAACAGCACCCCTAAGCTTCTTTCAACCCGAGGGCTCTTCAAGAGGTAAAATATTTTTGGAAAGGTACTGTGCCACTATTTCTAAAACTCTGCGAAGGGACACATCCCGTATAGATATGTATCCACATGGGAGTTCTCGACTTTCTATAATACAATCCCTTTATGATTAAAATGACTTTATAGTTTATCATATTGGGGTCATTTTGATCCTATTTGCGTACCCCCCCCCCCTCCCCCGACTAGAGTATCGTGGGTAAATTCAAGATGGCGGCAACGTGGGGAACCACAAAAATTATGCTTTCGTCATTTCTGCTTTTCTGCGAAGAAAAGTTGGCAAAAACTATTTATTTCACATCACATTAATATTTACTAATTTATCATGCAGTTTTTGCGGAGAAACCGCATAAATGAAAAATTCGAAAAATCTGACCGAAATATCGACCAAGAAATGCCATTTTTGAAGGGAGGGGGACCGAAATGGCCCATCCCCAGGCCTGGACAGGTCCAAAAAAGCCCAGGGTTAATAATATCTATGTGAAATTTGGCAACACAATATATCAACAGCATATAGGTATTCCTATTGTTACTATTTGTGCGCACCTTTTGGCTGATCTATATCTGTTCTCTTATGACATGTATGAACACGATTATATGCAGACGCGTTCAAAAACCGATCATTTCAAAGCCCGTTTCTTTCTCATTCACAAAACGCTATGCAGCCGATCTTCTCGCTGTGGATAATCATATAAATGACGTAGTGAAGGATATATATATATCAACCTTCATTGGATTTGAAGGAAACTACAGATAGCGCTAATGACACATCATTTTTAGACCTATATCTCTATAAAAATGAAGCGAACCTTCTCTCTCGTCAGCTTTATGACAAAAGAGACGAATACAATTTCGACATCGTTAACTATCCCTTTCTGTACAGTAATATTCCGGTGACCGGAATATGGCGTATACATATCTCGCCCAGTAGCATTTGCTAGATCCTGTGTTAAATGGCCCTCCACTCAAAATTTATTAAAATTTGCCGTTACATATCGCATGCTGATAGCAAAATACGAATGTAGGGTGCAAGATCTGTGGCGTTACGTTTCGTAACTTTCCGGCATCATTGAAAACTGTTAGTCCATGGGCCAGAGTCGAAACTGGTACCACTTGAGGTGGGAAATTCTAGTGATGTTTTTTTGAAGAGGTATATCTCTGTAGATGTTATCCATATGTGATAATCGTTGCAAATTGGTAGCTTAAGGGTAGTATACCACGCCTTTTCAACCCTACCCCTTTCTCAGTTCTAAATAAAAACTTGAGGAATGAGGTATGGTCCCTCAGATATTTTACTTATACTTCCATCTAGAGATCTAAAACTTCGCACACTTTGGATATAGGTGCTCTTCTATTGAAACAAGCCCACGTCATGTCACATAATCATTTGGTGACGTCACAGTGACGTGATAACCCAGTGAGCAGTTTATTGTCTCTTTTTTGTCCATTTTCAAATTGATTTTTTCAAATTCTTCTGGTACCACTTTGCATAGCAGATTCGATTCATGTTCATTGCAGAGGTATTTCTATGTAGATGTTACCCATATGTCATAACAGTTGCACATCGGCAACTTATGGGTAGTTTCGGAACCCTACCCCGCCCCCATTCTGAACCCAAATATGGATGGGGGGGTGGGTTGTGGTTCCTCAAATATTTTTATCATTCTTGCTGCTAGAGGGCTGGAATTTTCCACATACTACGTGTAGGTCCTTGTTTATAGAAACCAGTAAACATAAATTAACAAAACCCCTTGGGGACGTCACTATGACGTCATAAAACGGAAAATGAGGTTTTGCTGGCCGTTCAGTCTATTTTCAATACATACTAGTTTCCTATTCAGCTGGTACCATTTGAGGTAGCAGATTCCATCAATGTTTCCTAAAGTGGTATTATTATGTAGGTGTTACCCATATCTTATAACATTTGAAATTCAGTAGCTTATAGGGTAATTATAGCTCGTTTTATGAAACCTGTGAACCGAACGTTGGGAGTGTCGGGGTATGGCCCAACAGATATTTTCCTTAAATCTATGTCTAAAGAGCTAAATGATTATACCCTATACATTTTAGTCCTATGATATTGATAAAATGCTAAATAAACTGATAAAATGTTTAATTACATCATCGTGTCTCGCCAGAGTAACACATATATACATGTCTTTTATCTATTTCATTATAGTGTGAGCTGGAGGTGTTATTTATCATTTGGAGGTGAAGGAGGACAGTTATATTAAAATGATAATATCCAATCGATTAAATAATAGTAGGTTCTTCGATGCAAAAACATGTCAAACGATGGGAGAGCGAGAGCAAATTTAACTCATGGTAATGTTGCGTAAAAATAAACTGTCGATCTAGTTTTACTGTTTTGTGTTGACAATTTCTACTCAACATAGAGTACATTTCCTGTGCAACATGGATCAGGATTGTTGAGTGTCCATCTCACATACATACTGGCAACTTGGTAATATCTCGCCCCATTGTGATAACTTGAATGTGTGTTAAGAACGGAACCAGAATCTTGTTGGCAGGAGTAGAATATCGAATATGTTGCAGGAGTAGATTGTTAACATCAGCGTGGGCGACTGAAAGCACAGGCAATGTTCGTGTCAAGTTTTCAACGTAGATAAACTCAGCTTACTTTACCACCGCGTTTCGGTGTGGTATTAAATAGGATACAGTCAGCTGATGGAAGAGACAAAGGGATTGTATAAGAATTAATCACCAAAGCCACAAAGAATTCAAATCTGGAGACTATTCTGTTCAATTCAATAAAATGCGTCTGACCGGTTTTGTCAGTTGGAAATCGTTTCTAACCACAATTGAATGATATGTGATGTAAAATAGATACCGGTATCAACTATTGAACCAATCCGGAATCGACAATTGTCAACAGTAATGATAAGGCTGTATGGAGATTTTAGTATATGACCCATATGAACGTTCAACCAGATTTGATGATATGAAACGAACATCATGATGTCTTCAATTTCAGCATCATTCGAAATTATTAGTTATATAGTTATAGTTATTTACGTTCATTTTCCTTGCATTAAATACTACCTTGCTATGCCTGTGTAGAAGTTCGAGTTATTAGTGTCTGGTGAATAAGGGCTTTCGATTATTGATGCAGAAATTCTGTAAGTGTTATAGACGATAGTATCACCATCACAAATTTCCAGAACAGGTCATGACTGTAAGCAGGAAAATGTGTAATTAGGGCAGGTTGGTGTCATGATCCTGGAGTTTTACTGATGCAGGGTCCAATCATCATTTATATTAATGGTGGATGGTTATCCGATGTGCTAAACCTGTCACAGACAGAATTTCAAAGGATTTAGCTACATTCAACTTCTAAACAATATTTCCAAACTGCCCGGTCATCCATGTGGCTAATATTAAGGCAAATCATTTCATCATAATGGCATATGGGCAGTTAGTTTGAGTGGAAGTGAAATAATTTCTGAACATTGTTATCTCTGCAGCTGACGATGTAGGCATACTCTCTGCATCAACGCTGACATTTTTCATGTTCCACCAAAGATGTTAGCAGGATATATGATATTCCCTTTCAGCAACCATCCCAGTCGAGCAGGGTCACAGCATGTTAGTCCAGTTTCAGGTTTGCAGCATTTCACTATCGAGTATCGGCTTCAATACGATTGATAACGGAGCCTATGTTGGCGTTACTACGTATGCATGGTTCCCTTAACATATTCGTATTCATTCGGACCAAAGTTATACATTCAGGTGCGAATCATCATTGCGAATACCATGGTCTACCTTAACACTCATGAGACGAGTTGACATTCATTATGTAATTATGGTAATTAGGTAATTATGGAGTGGTCTTGTGGCGCTTCTGTTTGGCTGAGATCCCGAGTGACGCGCACTGGCATTCTGACCTCAGCGCCGGACACCTGTGACCTTTGATCAAAGCAAAACGAATCACCTGATTGGCCGACAGATTAGGCGACGTCATCAATGAATTATTTACGTTCAAAAAAGCCGTTTGCCATGGCTCTCGACAGTACAAGAGATAGAGGGAGAGAATGGCCTGGACGCGGGGCTGAATTCACCAAGGAATCACCGTGTTGATTTCCTGGATATTTAGCCAACATCAGATTCATCAGAAGGCCTATCATGTGTGTTCGGAGGCGATGTGAATACTCTAACACGTTATTGGTGGTATTGGATTTTTTGCATTTTTATCTTTTGCAATCTTTGAAAGAGGCCGTTGGGCATGCATTTATGCAGCTCCCAGCAGGCAGCAGCTTCCACGGGATAATGCATAGAGGCAGTAGTGGTATCAAAAGCTTCCGAAAAGCTCTAAAAGGGCAATGTTTATGCATTTTAAAAAGCAAACATAGCAGTTCAAATACAGATATCTAACACATATGGCCATTTCTGGCTATGAAACAAATTTGCAGTTGGCACCACCGAGTGGATTACCCGTTCAACACGTTTGCATGACTAAAGCATAAAATTTGCTGGGATACCACGTTGTCGAACCTGGATTATCAAACAATCGGTGGCCAAGATGGAAAGAAAGGGTAACGTCTTAAAAACGATGCAAATTATAAGGTGGCCAACATTAGCTCATCATAAATGGTGACCATATGCTGTAGCAATTGTAAATTGAGAAGGTATTTGTACTCATCAAGGTTAATTGCCATTATAACAAAAGTCTGGTGGTCGAATATGGTAGATTAAGAAGAAAATTCCATTTCGTCAGAT
The DNA here is from genome assembly GCA_036873755.1 of Hanleya hanleyi. NCBI lineage: Eukaryota > Metazoa > Mollusca > Polyplacophora > Lepidopleurida > Hanleyidae > Hanleya > Hanleya hanleyi. Next base: position 7,943 of record JAVTVY010024020.1, read on the forward strand.
TCTTACCAATAATGACAGAAGAACAAAATTTGGAGGGAAGATATGGATAGGAAGGGCGATTGGTAGTCAAGATGAGAATCAATGAAAATATCGCAATATCTCGGAATATTTGCTTCATTGTCCTTCTCCATGTCTTCCGTACGGCCACTGTTTGGCCGCTTACGCTCTTCAAAGAAACATAACATGATTTACCACTTCATTTGGTTCAAGTAAAAATGAGAAAATAAAATAACCCCGAAATTATCATCATTATTATTCAGTCGCGGTGACGTCATCACAGCATCAGATGGAGGTTTCAATAGATGCTTCAATAAAAAAAGGGCATGGAGGGACAGGTTGTTACTTTTCAGCTATCCAACCATAATGAAATTATCGGAAGGACCATATCCTACCGGCAAACTTGGGTTGAGAATACAGGAAGAGGTAGGGTCCGGAAAATGTACTATAACAACCCATAAACTACCGATATACAACGGCTCTCCCAGATGGATAGCATTTGCATGCAAATACCCCTTAAAAAAATGAACCGAATCTGTTACCTCGAAATTTATCACCAAAATTGGGAAAAAACATAATGAAAGTATCGAAAAATTCAAAAATAATTATTGTTCATGTTATGACGTCACTTTGTCGTCATAATAATTATCATCTCAAAACCACGGTAACTTGTTTACAGAAGGCGTATACCTCATTTGCATGGGGTGAAAAGTTATAGCTCTCTAGGAACAGGAATAATTAAAATATCCAAGGAATCATAACCCCCCCAAATTTGGGTGCAGAATGTGATGGGGGGAGGGTTCAGAAAGTGTACCATAACTACCACTACGCTACTGATCTGCATGTGTTATCACATATGGGCAAAATCTACATACAAATACCTCTTCAAAGAGCATTTACCAAAGTGGATAGGTCACATGATGCCAGCAGAATCGGAAAAAAACAATTGGAAAGCCACCCAAAATTTCGACAATAAATGCTGCCACACGTTATTACGTCACTATAACATCATACAACGGTAACATTACGGTATGTTAACTTGTGCCAATGAACCAGGCCCTGCCCCCAAAGTATGTGAAGTTTCAGCTCTCCAGCGACAGAAATAACTAATATATCCGAGGAACCATTCCCTTGCTCCTATTGTTTGAGTTCGGAATACGAGCAGGGGTGGGGTTAAAAAAGTGTGTTTTACTACTGTTAAGCTACCGACCTGCAACGGCTATCACATATGGATAACATCTACATACACGTACCTCTTCGAAAACATTACTAGAATTTGCCACCTCGAGTGGTACCGATCGGTGAAATTTGGGGTCTTGACCGCTTCTCTCTTGAAGGAAACTAGTCTATGTTTATGTATACTATGATTGTCTTTTTAAATTTGGTGCTAATGCTGTTATATATGGAATATGGAATGTTAAGACGACGTCTGAATTATGAATGACGGACCAGACGCTTGTAATTCTGTCTAATTCCGCTTATCCCGGGGCTAGGGGCCCTCATGATCCTCATGATGTTAATGTGAACTATCATAATAAAAGCGTGATTGAGATACATCCTGCTTTGAATAACGAAAATCATATGGATAAAGAATTCTGATCAGCGATACGGATTCAATATTTTTGAAACGTCATGATGTCTTGCCGGCATCACTGTTGACCGCCTCTGTCTTGCAGGAAACTAGCCTAGTGTTATGTATACTATGATTGTCTTTTTGAAGTTGGTGATCATGCTCTCATATGAATTAGGTCTTTGGACTCTGGACGCGGAAACTCTTTAATGGACAGCAGCTGAATAATGAATGACGGAGTAGACGCATTTATGTTAGCTCTCTTCCCAAAGTTACCGTTTAGGATACGGCTCTGGTCGACCCTGTCAGTCACACTCACTGATTATGGTAGAGTATTTGGAGAGAATCGGTCAAGTCAATGTTGAACCTTTCGCCATGTGCTGGATGCTCTCGGGCCTTACATCCCACCGCCGAAGAACACGACTATCTGGCGCAGTCCGAAGGCCTGCTCATCAGGAGTATGGCCCCGAGGTCATCCAGTTCTATCAGGTCATGGAGTTCATCCCAAGAGCTGTTTTCAACCCTTCGCCAACGCTGTCACCGAAACTCATCAATAAAAGTATGTGGCGCGAACTTAGCTCTCATCTGTCAGGCCGTGAAACTTTTGGGACATTCAGTTTACAGCTTACTGTTACCCTTTCAAGGCTTCCATCGGTGAGAGCTTGAAACTAATGGGAAATTCAGCTACAGCTTACTGTTACCCTTTCAAGACCGACATGTAAAGGTCCATATCTACCAAACGCAGTAAACCATCCCTGTTTCGAAAATGGATTACATTGATGACAAGACCTACGAACTTAATTCCGCTCAAAGACCATCATCTAAAATCTCCTTCCCCCCGCCCTCCCCTTGGTAGTTTATCGAGATGCATGAAGATTCCGCCTATATGGCCCATCCTCGCGAGCCAGTGTATCAATCGATATGTTACGATCGATATACTGGCTTGGTTAGTTACCGATAGCAGTTCTGGATGTAAATAGTTCGAGGGGTTTCCACTGGATCGAACCAATCAGTAAGCGCGCTAAAGCAGCTCATCAGGCCAATCCGCAACGAGGTTTGGGTTTTGACTGGTTCGAATTTCAACGCCGGCCACACTACCTTTGAAGTTAGGCTGAAATCGACATCGGGTGTCGAAGCGAAAACCGCAGGCTTCCGATACCGACGCGCTAATTCAAAACAGCCGCTGGGGATGAAATTTACTAGGGTAATAAACGCAACGACTCGAGAACTCATTCGAATGACCAAAAAGGTCCAGGTAAACCCTTTGCGAGGATATAGGGATCACCTGGACTTGTACAGATGATATGGCCGGGTCTTATGTCCAGTGAGAGTCCCTGGTGAATTACAACACATATAAGGGAACCAGAGCTCTGGTTGCCTCGGCGAGAGCTCTACGCCTTCGACAAAGGGGTCCCCGGGCGCTTCAAGCTTGAGTGGACCGACAAATACAAGCGTCTAGTCCGTCATTCAATATTCAGCCGTCGTCCATTAAAGAATTTCCGTGCCCATAATTCAAAGACTTAATTCATATAATAACATTAGCATCAAATTAAAAGGATAAATCATAGTATGACTAGGCTAATTTTTGCAAGACAGACGCGGTTAACAGTTTTCTATGATGCCGGCAAGACATCATGATGTTCCAAAAATATCAAATCCGTATTCTTAATCAGTATTCTTAATCCATATGATATACGTTGTGAAGTCGTTATATAGAGTATCATGTATCTCAGTCACGCTTTGATTGTGACTGTTCATATGAACACTATGAGGATCTTGAAATACATAGGTTCATACGGCCCCTATCTCCGGGTTAAGCGGAATTAGAAACAAGTTCCGAAACGTACTTTTGAATTTGGTGTTAATACTGTTATATGGAAAATGGAATAGGTCTTTGGATTATGGACGCGGATATTCTCTAATGGACGACGGCTGGATTATGAATGACGGACTAGACGCTTGTAATTGCACGCTACGTTCGTATTTTGCTATCAGCTTGCGCTACGTATCACCAAATTTGAGAAACGTTGAATGGAGGCGCTTGGTGATATAGCCTTGTTTTATCAGTTTCTGCAATAATGTTTTGTAACGTTGATTAAAATCGTCACATTTAACACAGAATCTAGCAAATGCTACTCGGCGAGATATGTATTCGCCATATGCAGGTTCCTCTGGTATATTACTGTCCAGATAGGGATAGTTTACGATGTAGAAATTGTCGATCACCCTCTGTTCGAAGAACGTTAGCTGCAGTGGGGACCACGACAACAAGGTATGCCGTAACGGGCGAGAAAACGCGTCCCAACATCAACAACGCCATATTCCTCTGTGTCGAGACTTACAAGTGATTCTGCGCCATCCAGAATCAGTTGCGGTCATACACTTAGGGACGCCTTCACGTTTGAGAGGATATGTACGCGCCCAGACCAGGACACTGGAATGCGAATTTTGCGCCAATAGGGTTCCGTGATACTCTATCCATAGCACATTAAACTAAAATTCAAATTCATAATATACTGTTAGGAATATGATTTGTCACATTGTGTCCATTTCACAGCATGTAGAACAAAGTACCCCCTAATATTGAAAAGAAAGAAAGAAATACTCAAAAACATCGTTTGTTTGACATATCATCTTTTACTTGAAGAATAAGCTCGGAAGGGTGCTCACACATTGAAAATTAGCCTTTTGGATCAGATCGTACAGCAGCGCATCTCGGTCGTCGGACTGAGGACACTCATCTAGTATCTACATCATGATGGATAGAGCCGGTTCACAGAAACACTGGAGCAGAAGAACAGATAGTACTGTACACCCTATGCGAGGGATTTGCTCTAACAGTTTTTCGCTGGTGCTTCAGCTATGAAGACGGCCAAGTGTGCATAGATTGGTGTATGTTAGCCATCCGAATCAACGTACTCATCCTCGTGGGTAACCAACGCGACCCAATCTTTGACGATGTGGATCATCTGACCGTCTTAGGGAATGGTCATGTTGGAGTTGGAGAAACAATCACACAGGATGAGTCGGCTCTCGTTCACATGGTGACGGCTCACTTTAATGGTCTTGGGCAGGGATATTCCATGGAGGGCTTTCCCTCAAACAGTACATTACTTGACGAGCTTCAGCTGATGATCGTTGGATTTGATCGAAGGAAGTCGAAGTAAGACAATATGTACCCCTGACCAAAGTCCAAACTAACTACATTCCCTTCATCATTGGCGGCTCGGCTCAAAGAGACTGAAGGAGCTTCAGATGTACCTCTTTTTTTAAACGTCGGTTGTAGGGGGCGCGCGGAGATATGCTGGCTATATACATGCCGTGTCACAACGCTTGTGAAAATGTTTTAAACAAATTTGTGATACTCCGCTTTGAAACGAATGGCAAGCGTTAGTCACCTGGGAAGACCCCCAGGATAAATTTCTTAGTTGGCGATCCGATTCCCTTTTCGCGCGAAAAACAGTTTGCTTTGCACTCGACCGAGGGGGTATTGAGCTGGGTTTTCGCCAATGCCTCCTCGCTATTTTGGATCGGCGGTACGGTTCGCAAACCAAATTCTGTTGATAGAGGAACACGACTGCGTTTGAATGGAGGCCATGGTACGCGAAGATATCCGTAGTCTTCGAGGAGCTTAGTCGATTGGACGGCCGTCGATTGCTGCATCTCGGTGTCCATTGAATACGTATGTCAGCAAAGACGGACTAGTTATCCCGATCCGTTTTAGTGCAGTACACTGGTAACACACCTTCTGGCTCATTATGCAAATTTGGGAGATCAGACGAGTTGAACATGAAGTGTGACGACCAGTTGTTTGGTTTGAGCTTTGAGTAATTTAAACGTCGTTTGATGTTTCGACTGAGATACTAGTGCGACATCGTTCACTATGGGGTACCGACATTATCCCCCAGCGACATTTTCCCCCGCGACATTTTCCCCACCGACATTTTCCCCCACGACATTTTCCCCAGGCGACATTTTCCCCCAGCGACATTTTCCCCACCCTAATATTACGTGCTGTAATAATTACGATCTGCCAACGATTATCAATATCAAACACATCTTTAACGAAATGAACAAGATTGAATTTTCAGGTGTATTTTTTATTAGATATAGTAATAATATGTATATTAGCAGTAAGATGAAGACAATTGGGCGAGTGAAACAATGGTAGGCTAGATGACTTACCATAGGATTACGGATTAATCACTGTCAGCTTCACTAAGAGTATAATATAAACAATGCTTCAAAGAAGTTTGAAGTTATTTACGGATTACTTTATTTACGGACTTCGTAATAATCAAGAAGATTATTGATCACTTCATCATCACTGCCGATATATTCCGATAGATTACTAGACATTCGAATTTGAATTGAAAATATTTAATTCATAAAGATTTGATACAAAACTGAACATGAAAATAAAACATATTTCATTCAATCTCCCTTGAATTCCTAGAACTCTCCTACGTGCAAACGTAAAAAAAAAATTCAAGGTGAGGAAATGACCGCGACTGCGATTGTTGGCAGATCGTAATTATTACAGCACGTAATATTAGGGTGGGGAAAATGTCGCTGGGGGAAAATGTCGCCTGGGGAAAATGTCGTGGGGGAAAATGTCGGTGGGGAAAATGTCGCGGGGGAAAATGTCGCTGGGGGATAATGTCATGGACTCGTTCACTATAATGTGTTCAGTTAGAAGTGAGCGCTGTCTATTTTACGACAAAAGAGATGATTACAATTTTGACATCGTAAACTATCCCTTTCTGGTTAGTAATATTCCAGTGGGGCATGCATATGACCATGGAGCCTACTATAGAAGGCTTCATAATATGACGTATACATATCTCGCCTAGTAGCATTTGCTGGATCCTGTGTTAAATGGGTAGTATTTAATCAACGTAACAAAACATTATTGCAGAAACTTATAAAACAGGGCTATATAATGTAGAGGATGCAAAATCTGCTGATCGAATCTCTCTTCCAAAAACTAGCTGCAATACATACATTATATACTTCTACGTCTGCTACAGTTTTGGTGCTTATCCTGTCTAACGAATAACCTGTTTTGATTATAGACGAGGACATTCTTCATGGACGAAGGCTGGTCACTGAAATGTCGGATCTGACGCTTGTACTAGCCAGGATTCTTTATCAAGAAAAAATTATAAATCGTTTTCAAGAGTATAGTTTATCTCAGTTACCTTTTGTGTCTGTTCACATAAACACCTTGGCTACCTTGCCGGAACTAGATACACGCTACACAGCGTATGACTATCCTACAAGCCATGATCACATTTCGCCATCACATTGTGATATTTATGACCAACTTGGAAAGTAGACGCTCCATAGAATAGCACAGACGAATCAGTTCCTGCAATCTTTTTTGACGTTGACTGGGATCCTCACATTTTTCACAGGATTTAGCACATTCTAGTTGGTGAGATAATGACGTACACACCATTTGGAGGACCTGAAATATCACTTTATTAAAAAGAAATTGTAATCGTGTCTTTTTGTCGTACATTCAGAGCAATTGTAAGCAGTACATATATGTATAAAGATGATGCCCCATGTGTACTAGCTGTAAGCTCCGTTGAAATCCAGGTATCATCCATCAAGGTCTTGGCAGGCAGGCAATTTATTCAAACTCTACAGCAATATTTTTAATTGTGAGTAATGAACTGATGTGAGCGTATTTTGTCGAGAAGTTAGTACGCAAATACCTCTTAAATAAGTTTCCCCATACAATATCGCAATAAGATATATAAGAATAAAATAGGGAATAATATAAAATATTTCCGTGTTAAAGAGGAGAAAATTAAATACAAATTTCTGTTGGAGAGATATGTTTGTTGCCATATTTTTTGGCTGAAAATTTCAACATTCATATCATGGAAATAGATCTACTGATTGCTGAGATATGGCACGTCAGAGATATTTGGGCCGGGTACAAATTTCATTTCAGATGTGCTCTGATGATGTCACGCAGTGAACCAGGGATAATGAGATATACGAATAATAGCAGATTTTCTTTTCTGAAATATTTAGAATTCTGATTCTTTTCATTCCCTGAACATTTTGTTAAGATGGAACTTTTTGTCAGTTGGTTATCAATAGTTTCATAAATAAGGTTACCATAGAAATCGGTGATCAAGTGTATTATTCCAAGAACTTAAAATACCTATTGATTGTTTTAATGAATATGAATTGCATAGACCTTTGCTACTGCATATTCAGTGATTAAAATTACAATTTTTCAAAATAAAGCCCTTAGTAACATATTGGTATGGTAACCGTGTTCCCGAATTTTTTTTTTTCCAAAAACAAGTTAAATAGTTGCATAAAGCCCAACGCACACAGCAAACATTTTTTTTTGTATTAGAACACGACTAATGGGGTATTGAGATACCGGTACCAACTTTGGCTGCTGACAGAAATCTCAATCATTTATCATTGATTACACTCTAACCACGCAAGGTGGCACAAGAGGTATACATTGTGAGTTACAGATGGCGGATGAATGCTTCAACAATGATAAAAACATCAAACATACAATATACATTTAGGCATTATTAAAAATTACATATAGACATTCCTTCCTTGATAAATCTAATAAGATTTATGAGCTTGCGCTTATCTTCGGACTGCAATAGTTCTCTGAGCTTGATGATATTTGGCCTTGTATACCTTGGTAATTCATTCGAATTTCCTTTAACAGCGGACAAGCAAATAAAAAAAAATGAATTTCATCTCCAATGCTGCGCCTATATCACATGCTGTACAGTATCTCTTGTTCTTCGCTTTAGCTTTCCATCTTCCAGTTTCAATTGGCAATTTATGGTTAAACGATCATAATCTACTGATAATAATTCTGCTCATTTCCTTCAGAATAGTCAGGTATTTTTCGAATTGGAAGTCGGTTTTCAATATTCTGTAAATGACATCTTTTGACGAAGAGCACACATCGTTGCGCCACTTTTGAACAAAATGATCCTTGAGAGTTGTTCAAGAAGTCTTAAGAGACATGCAGCATTGTTTACATTTTGTGAATCCCACATATAGTTGAACGAGTTTAATGCAGTCTAACCATGGGGATTTGAGAGTTTGTCTTTGCGCAAACATTAAGTTATAAACAATGTAACACAAATTCTCAGATATATCTGGTGAACTTCGCATGCGATCCATAACAAGATGATACCGATGGATCTCATTAGTAGGAGTCTAAGGCCTAAATTACCTTCAACAGGAAGAAATATGAGCAATTTTGTCAGCTTAGGTTAGTAATCATAAAATAACATTACAACCAGTAGATGGTAAGAATATTGAAGTGCTAAAGATATAAATGAGTACAAAATGAGGTGGAATACCAGGGCGGCACTCACAAAATCATCGATCAACACAATATAATTATAAAAATATCTAACTAATAGTATAGAAAACAAGAAAACAATGCATAACTAAGAATTCTCGATCAGAAGTACACGGATTCATCATACGGAAGTCCCTTCCTCTAATATACATTTATGACCAGGCGCGCAACATTTTGATAAAATGGGAGAAAAGCATGAGTCAATATTAAATGCAGATGTCAATGAACAAAATGTAGTTCAGTAACGAATAATATATATACAACATCAATATACCAACATAGTTCAAAATGAATAATAAAATGAGAAGAAGTGAATATTGTTTTCTCAAATGACAAAATTGAGCATAGATATATTATCGACTCGTAATCTCGGACTTGCACATTATTGAGAGAAAACAGAAGAAGAGCCAATCTGTGCAGTGACCCGTGACTTCAGTGGATCAGCTACTGGTTCGTATATTTCCACTTTGCCCATCTTAACGTTAACGTGGGATATTATTTTGAACCATGCATGCAGTGATAACGGCCATAATATTGTACATATGTTCCCACCATTCAGACAAAGTGTCATTATGCTTATAATTTGGCAAATATTACCTGAAAATATGCCAGCTATCACCAGTTCCATAACATCCATGTAGTCCATCTTTTGTTCGCTCAGTAATGTGCAGATCACGGATTGAAACCAGGCATGGGCCATCCTTCGTGTAAGTGACCACGAGAGCAAATCAAGGAGAGTTATTTTAAAGAGATCGTCAGTATCTTAAACAGTGAATATGAGGTGGTGGTTGCCGATCGTAGACTATTTGCAGTATAGCAGATCTGTTACTTTCGGTTGGGAGGTACGAGAGTTGATAAATACTCCACATTGGTTGTCCCCCCCCCCCAAACTAGCTAGACAGACTGTCATTTCCATTTTCCACTCCTTTTTGAATATTTAGGAACGCCAGATATGTCAGTTTGATATTCTCTCCCATTTCGCTCGATTAAAATTTTAGATATTGTAAAAGCCTCATTCTTCGCGCGCGGAAATCGTTATTTTCCACGGAAGATAGTTCCCGTGAATATCATTTCCTACTTTTGCTCTCAGTTGAGCTCATTCTGAATATAGAATATAGAAAAATCGTTCTAAAACTTCAGGTCATAATTCGAGAATGCACCCTTGTTCTTTTATCGTTATCCTTATATACTCTCCGCTGAAAATATATATTTTTTTTGGTACTTTTGAAACAGAATAAAACAATTAACAATTTCTCGTCTGTGGAAGGTATATCAAAAGGTTACGTCTTTTTGTTGCGTCTTTTATCGTGTACACTACAACATATGACTTTAATTAATATGCATTCAAACAATAGCAGCAGCAGCACATCAAATAATTATGTCTAGCTAAAGATTGAAACCGTTCCACCACTTGTATTTATCAGTTCGCCAGTTAAATGGCTATACCACAGTAATTATAGTCCCCCACTGTCTCTTTAAGTATGCAAGATGACAGTAGGTTTTACTAGCAGTGTCCATATAATTTAAGTCTGTCCATTTTAATTGGTCACCTACCTTTATGCTTGTCAAAAATCATAATTTACCCCACATAAGTTTTCTTTCTTTGCAGCATGTATAACAAACTGAACTCTACAAATGACAATAACTCCGTGATATTGATAATATATCACACTTGAAATAACTTTGTAATAATCTTCTTACAAAACCCCAGTACTGATGTTTCGTGTACCGAGGCTCAATTACATAAGAAGACGTCATAATGTATTCTTGTTCGAGTTGACAAAGGTCATTGATGCCGTATAAAGTAATAAAAGTGGATCCCTGTACCCATGCCAAATGAAATCGCCGAATGATAAACCGCACACACCTCTTATGACCGTTGACCTTCATGCCAGTGAACACGAATACATTTTCACGTCTCCATATGTAAATTAACCCCAGTAAATGACACAACAATACTGAGGTTTTATATTACAAAGTTATTTCAAGCATGATGTATTATCAACATCACGGAGTTATGGTAGTCATCTGTAGAGTTCAGTTTGTTATACACGCTGCAAAAAAGGAGGAGAAGAAGAAGAAAAAAACTATTGATGTTTTACAAGCTCCAAAATAGACGACTAATTAAAATGGACAGACTTTAGTGCCAAACTCAGAGTTCTCAGTGTGGGATTTACGCCAGCGGGATTACATTAAGCAGTAAAAATGAGTTTCAAGTTTAGTTTATCTGTCGGTGGATTTTTCGCGGAAGACAAATCCAGAGAAATTGCATGAGGTGAAACCGCGAGAGATAATTTCCGCAAAAAATAAGGCATTCACAGTATCTCAGTTGTTTTTGTTATCACCTGGTTTGCTCTGTGAATGATACGCTACATTGAGCTGTTCTCTTTAGGTAGATAGAATGTGGGTTAAAAGTTTCTTTCTTTTGCATTTTTAGTTTCATTTCCCGCCTCCCCCTCATATTTTTTGAGAAACATACGCCACATTGATTTATCCAAATCGCAAAAAAAAAAATTAAAAGAATGAGGGAGAGATCAAACTGGCATGATTACAAAGAGTGGAATCGGAAAAGCTATTTTCTGTTTATCCAATGGTGACAACTCAATGTGTCGGTCACAAAGCAGAATGGGAGAGAAATACCAAACTGACATATCTGACATTTATACATATTCAAGAGAGGAGATAGGAACGGACAGTTGCAGCGCCTGGGGTCAAAGGTCACTCCCGGTCACGTGACCGGAACCGGACGTGACGTCACGAGACAGGGGGCGCCCCCTGGCGGCCATCTGCGGAAAAATGGGGTCCAATTTCCTCTTTTACAATAGCGGATATTAATAATGGTGCAACAAAAAAAAGGACTGGTGGCGCCCCCTGTCGGAAGTAGGTCAATAAGCATCCCCCATCCTTTCACAAAGCGGATATTAATAACGGTGCACAGGGGTCACTTCCGGGTAACCTGACAGCCCGCGGTTATCTCCCCCTAGTTCCAGTTTTTGCCACCAGGGGCAACGAGAGACCTGGGCCATATATACCAGGGTTAGTCATCAAGGTCAATACGAGCCAATTAGCTCTTTTCAAATGGTTAACTACGGTATACAAAAGAACCCAAACTCGCAATGTTGTATGAAAAAACACATTTTGATGTGTGACGTCACTTCCGGTTTCTATGACCAAAAACTACCTCCGAACACAGAAGAGTTCCAATTTTTCCTTACACATTAGACGTATGGAATGCATGAACTGACTTTCAACATCCGGGTTTCCCACTGCATTTATGGAATGCATGTACTGACTTTCAACATCCGGCACCTCTTCAACATCCGAGGACCCTGGTTTTATATCCGGGTCCTCTTCAACATCCGGGTTGTTACATCCGTGGAACATGCGATGAGTGAGTGAGTGAGTGAGTGAGTGAGTGAGTGAATGAATGAGTGAGTGAGTGAGTGAGTGTGTGAGTGAGTGAGTGAGTGCCCAACGCCCGTGAGGCGTGCCCAACACCCGTCTTAACGCATGGACGCACTAACGATGGTGAGTGAGTGAGATAGTGAGGGAGTGAGTGGGTGGTCATATAAGGTCGTTTGTACACCATTAGCTTCAGTCTGTATCCACCCTCTGACCGGGTACCATGTCGGGTACATGTCCGCTCTGTCAGAAGACACTCTCTCGTCGCGACAATATGCTCAGACATATGCGTCTAACGCATAGACAAGAGACACCACCGAGGTCCACCAAGTGGAGTAGAACATCCCTATACGATGACGGTGAGCGGTCCTACGGCATGTGGAAAGACGTCCTGGGTGATGAAATTCTTAGAGGAAGGTGTGGCAACCCCAGCTCCGACACGCGCTGTATGGTGTTATAGTCAGTGGCAGCCCGCCTACGAAATTAGGCGATTACAGAATGTGAGTTTCGTCCCAGGAATTCCTCACGACATAGACGAACCGTATTACTTCGATCCCGATCAGACCAACGTGGTAGTGCTCGATGATCTGATGAGTGCGGCCAAGGACAATTCGAAAATTGCCGACCTATTCACCAAAGGGTCCCATCATCGCAATCTGTCGGTCATCTAATTGACCCAGAATCTCTTTCCTCAAGGGAAGGCGCCCAGAGATATTGCCTTGAACAGCCAATACTTTGTGTTGTTCTCCAATCCCATTGACAGAGCACAAATCCGTGTGTTTGGTAGTCGAATTTATCCTCAGAACATCGACCATTTCATGCAGGCGTTTCAAGGAGCGACAAGTCGTCCGTACGGCTACCTATTCGTAGATTTAAAAGTCCATACCCCGGAAGATCGCTGGCTGACGACTCACCTGTTACCCGGTGAGGCATCACCGCAACGTCATATACCCCTACACCATACACCGATTCCACATCTGGCAGAGCAGCAGCAGCAACCCGCCACCGTACATCAGGTCCCCTTCATACCATCAGTGCTGGAATATCACCCAACCGTGAAGGACCAACCCGAACCCGTACAAGGAGATGAACATAATGTGAACTCGAGGCTATGGAAGGATTTGTTCAAGGAAAGTATGGACGCCGAGCTGGGCGAGATGTTGGAGGCCACAGGAAATAAGTTTCACCGCAAAGCGTATTCGAAAGAGCCGTAATGTTAGCCCATAATACATTGGAACCCAGACTACGACGGGTTTTACGTCAGCAGTATGCTGACCTCCTGAGCCATATAAAATTGCTGGACAAGGACCCGGTCCATATGGAAATCGAGAGAACAGCGTCGATGTTGAAAACCTCGGGCATGAACTGGAAAGCGGCGTAAGTCAGAGCAATAGCACAAAAGAAACATTTGTTCGATCGCATCATTAAGATCAAAAGCGTCTCACTATAAATAGACCACACGGCCCCCGTCCCCTCATTTCACCATGAGCACTGCAGAGGCCAAGTTGTTTGAACCCGACAAATAAGATATTCTAGCCGAAGCGTTACGTCAAGCCAATGTCGATGCTATTATTGATACAGCGCAAGGTGAATCCACCGTTCATCTTACCACGCTCATAAATGATATCCAATGGGTGACACGCGTATGTCTTCTGCTGCCTAAGAAACAGATAATATCCAATGAGGATACCAACACAAGTACCCGTGCCCAGAATCTGCTGACCCTGCATGAGGCATTTCAAACCTTTATGGAGACCCAGCTGGAGACAGGAAATTATCTTCTTCAACCTCCAACATCAACGTGTAGTGATGATCGACAATGCATAACGCGTTGATATAGGTGTTGAAACGGGCGGTAAGGCGTTGAGACGGGCGTTGACGGGCGTCACTGCATTTCGGTGAATTAGTGTCTAGAAAAATTATAGCTTCTGATCTAATTCACCACGGCGTTGAAGCGTTAAGCTAAGCGTTGACGGGCGTTTTAAAAGCGCGCGTATTCCCAAAACACGCACAGTCGACGTTCAACCGTCAACATGGCTTATACTTGCTCTGAGTGCGAACGCACGTTCACCAGACATTACGATATGATGCGACACCAGAAGAATATGCATGGGATTGAAGACACGGAGGAGTCCGTTGAGGCGGATGCTGATACAGAAACCGAGATTGCTAACAGTCTATCTACTGATACAGAGAGCTTGACCTCAGATAGTCAGCCTACATCCCAGGAAAGTGAGACAGAACCTACCTTCTGGGATCGTATTGTGGATGAAGCTATTCGTAGTTATGCTGTGGTAATCGAAGACGACGGACAGGCGTACACCGAAATGCGGCCCTGCATCAGGAAAACAGCCATGGCCATCTATAAACGGTATAGCCTGCTGCCCCTTGAAATGAAAGGCGACCCCACGCAAAGGTCCATCATGAAGACCAAGCGTCACTTAGAAGAGGATATGTGGTTACTACCCACCGAGGCCCTGGAAAATGCGATCAGAATGCGCAAACAACTGTTTCAAGACATGCTGCCCGAACAATATCCAGGCCTGCCCGACGACGATTAGGTCACACCGAGCAAAGATGAAAGTTTCTGGAAGGACGACAGACAAGAGCAGCCGAGAATACATGTAACTGGTCGGAACGAATATGACAGCGCCGAAGGACGGCCTCTGATTGGACAAGAGTCTTCTTGAATTGTAAACATACACAACGCGGCTCCCTCAGCGTGGGTATGATGTAACATTGGGGGAAATAAACTATTTGAAAACTTCTTGTTGTTGTTTTTCTCTCATCTGTCATCCTTGTTGCAGCGGGCGTTCATTTGGAACAGGAATGGTCTGGACCCAAAAACATTACATGATTGCTCATGGGTTAGGTGTAAAGTCCGTGTTTCGCTTTTTATATTTTCGGATCAAATCTTCATTTTACATGCACCCACCCATGACTTGATCGCCATAGAGGAGCGCTTCACATCGATACCTCATTCGACCCAATCAAACCATCAGGGGCACACCTCGGTCCAAAAACGTCTATTTCCATACGCTTTGTCTACTGCGCATGCGCAGAATGACGTCAGTTCCACGTCATATCCATCCCGTCGGATGCTCCCGCACGTGTGATACACATTGATACCTCACTCGCCCCAATAGGATCAATAGTGGCCCCTCTCGGCCACAAAACGTTTATTTGCATAGTTTTTGTCTACTGCGCATGCGCAGAATGCTGAAAACGGACGCCACGGCCATCCCATTGGATGCTCCCTCGCGTATGCTTTACAATGATACCTCATACGATCCCATCGCACCACTAGTGGCCCACCTAGACCCCAAAACCTCTATTTCCACACTCTTTGTCTACTGCGCATGCGCAGAATGACGTCAGTTTCATGTTTCACCCATCCCGTCGGATGCTCCCTCACGACTGCTTTACACTGACACCTCACTCGATCCAATCGGCCCACTAGTGGCCCACCTGGACCGCAAAACGTCTATGTCCGTACCCTTTGTCTACTGCGCATGCGCAGAATGATGAAAACGGACGTCACAGCCATCCCGTCGGATGCTCCCTCACGTATGCTTCACATTGATACTTCATTCGACCCAATCGGACCAATAGTGGCCCCTCTCGGCCCCTAAATGTCCATACACTTTCTCTACTGCGCATGCGCAGAATGTTGAAAACGGAATACACAACCCTCTCGTCGGATGTTCCCTCATGTATGCTTCACATTGATACCTCACTCGATCCAATCGGACCAAAAGTGGCCCACCTACAGCCCAAAACGTCCACCCAGTGCTATTTACCCACTGCGCATGCGCAGAATGTTGAAAACAAACAACACACTAGTCCAGACGCATGCGCCTCTATGTATGCTTTACATTGATACCTCACTCGACACCATAGGACCAATAGGGGCTCACCTGGACCCCAAAATGTCCACCCAGTGTGGACCTATGCACTGAACCAGTGTGGACCTATATACAGACCTATCCGGTACTTTTCGAAAAATTTCATCGCTTCTAGACCCTTGCCATCGTGATTTACGTGGTGAGACGAAAAAACAAAACCCATAGTAAAATCCACAAAAAATGACCACCCCCCTATAGAGGCAAAATATATGCAAATGTGCGAATCAGTGGAGATCACCGGGCAATTTCGCCTACAGAGGAGATGCTACAGAGGGTTGGCCTAGTCCGAGTTGTCTCCCTTGGGTCCAGAGTGTATAGATGGCGCTACGATCTTAATTCTGGTATTATCCGGGGAAATTGTCCCCGGACGCCATTTTTGAGCTAGAAATATGACGCAAACAGACCTGCACGGATGATTTTCAACCTTTTGCGAGTGATTGTACCATGCAAAATTATATAAAACTAACGGGCGGGTGTATGTATCTAATTCATTCATACCACGGAAGACCACATGTTGGGATTTGTTGGTCCCCGATGACGTCATGCTCCGTCGGTCAGCATACGTAGGACGAACGTTGTGCGGCCGCCATTTTTCTTTGTTTGTTTGTGCAAACTGGACTATAAACGCTCGACCCTGGGGTCGCACGAATGCTAGAGTGGTCATAATAACATCGTCCAACACCTATAGATTATGTTTATAACTATGTCTTCCTCCCCATGGGTTCAGATATTTTTTTTTGCGCCAATACGGTTTCTCGCTCTGTGGAGAGGGTTCCCCATGTTTTTTGATGAAATACGATCTGCCACAAGAATATGTACACTGTATGTTGACCATAAAATAAAATCTTTCCCTCCCCGCCCCATTTTCATTGAACACATACTTTTATGGGATCAAACATTTTTTTTAATTAACAAAACTTCTATACATTTTTTTTAAATGAGACCGCTCACAGAATGTAAACAATATCCCAATCAGCGGTCGCACAACGTTGGGCCTACGTTAGTCGAAGATGGCGAATTTCAAGATGGCGTTCGGTACGTTTGACCAACGTCGCTATAGGTCATTGCGTACGTTGGCATGACACCGATTTTGCGCGTCTGTGATTGGCGGCTGAAAAATACGTTGGTCGATCGTCGGGGTTTTTTCCGAGCGTGGGCGGGTATTTTTATATAAAAAGGGAAGGTTTTCGAGATCTGTATCCATTCTCTCAAAGTCTAGGCGAAGCCCTCTTACGCAATAATACGAATTCTAATCGGGTACAGGACACTCCCCCCCCAAACCATTTCCCCCCCAGTCACTTCCCCCCCCAAAAAAACATTTCCCCTCCAAAATTTTGAGTCACTTCCCCCCCCTGTTTTGCCATTTCCCCCCCTAAAAATAATATGATATTCTATGGTACACATATGCATACCCAGCATTACTTATTGTATAACAAATAATAAACATGTTGTGAGGCAATTTGTTTTCAAAGGTAAAGTCTACTAATGTTCAGTGATTAATCCCACTGATTAATCCCAACAACCATAATGTTCCTTTGTGAGGCATTTTCTTTTGAAGTGCTTCAGTAAGATATTCTTTTGTGAGGCAATTTCCTTGAAGTGCTTCTGTAAGAAGTTCTCCTGTAGAGAGAACAAATAATGCTTTATTTGCTTGTCTGTGTAAGACAATTGATCAATGATCAGACATTTGCAGATTAGCACCCACCAACACCAACATTAACGGTTTTGTGGCTTGATGGGTTATTTTTGGAAATTGAAGAAAACTCAATTTCTCACATTTAACAAAGCAGTTTAACACCTCTCCTGGGTCAATACTTATATAAGATGATATATTTCATAGGAGTTCATTCTTACTTCAATTCCCCTGTTAATTACTTCATGATGTCAGACCCTGTTTACCCATGTATTAGATGTAACAAGCATGTCAGGCCACGCCAGGAGGCAGTTCAGTGCGACACGTGTGAGAGATGGCAGCATCGACCATGCAATACTGGCATCGATAGGGCAACCTATAGGCGAATGGTCGGAGGTGAAGAAGAAGTGGAGTGGAACTGTGAGGATTGCAGTCGTTCCCACAGCCATGGATCGGAGCCAGATAGAAACCCAGATGAGGAACCTCGGGAAGATGACTCTTTTGACACATCATTACCATTTTCATCCCCCGACACCTATTTGGAAGAGTAAGTTCCTTCATTCAAAACTAAATAAAAGGTTCATCGATCCTTTTGTTGTTTCAATTTTCATTAATTTAATTTAATTTAATTTAACTGCCAAACTACTCGACACTAATGTCGAGTATGCATATGTGTACCATAGAATATCATATTTTTTTAGGGGGGGAAATGGCAAAACTGGGGGGGGGAGTGACTCAAAATTTTGGGGGGGAAATGTCTTTTTTGGGGGGAAATGTCGGGGGGGAAATGGTTTGGGGTGAAGTGTCTTGTATTCGATTATATGAATTTACACGCTGTACAAATGCAAACAGTGGAAGAGTACTGTCCATTGCGAGCATGCTACGATCACCGCTCGCCAGTTCGCCCACTGCTGAGGGAAATTTTACCACAGATCCTGACGAAGCGCCCATAGAAGTACTACCGAGACAAGCTGTGCGTACAATCTACCAACGGCATTGACCTACTATCCGGCACTGTTTTCACCGCCATCGACCGATACTGGACTTATACAATTTCCAGTTAGAGGAACAAATGTTACGTTTTACGTAACTAAAATGATCGATCACGGGCCGTACACCGATAGGACATGTTTATTTCGCTGCCTGGCTATCCATGTCAACAAACGTCCACCCGGGAAATGTACTCGAATGGCCAACCAGTATTGGGAAAACTACTTACGTGAAGAGAACATGGAAAAACAGCACTTCCGCGGGGTCCCATTATCACAACTGGATGTGGTAGAAAATTTGTTCCACGTCAATATTGTCGTGTTCAGTCTAGCCCAGCACGTGGACGACGACAACACCAACGCCCCAGAACTCACAGCCCGACTCGCACATCGTTCTGTGGGGAAATACGACACAACCATGAACTTGAATTTGTACCAAACGGACACTGGCGGGCATTTCTCGTACATCACGAACACAAACAGGTATGCCCAGTCATACAGCTCTAGTAAATGCCATCGCGTGTTTGACCGTTCCACTGACCTACACCGTCACGAGAAAACTTGTGACAAGACCACCAAACGAAAATTCCCCCGGCAGCGTATTCCACAACACGCCCACCATATTTGATGAGCTGATGGATACCGCGAAAAAAATGCTAAAGTAAATGTAAACTTACACTGCGGATATTGCACTGGACTTCTAATGTAACAATACGGCGAATAACTGTTGTATATATGTTCTATAAACGTAAAGTATAGATGAACTGACACTGCAGATATTCCACTCGACTTCTAATGTAATAATGAGGCGAATAACTGTTGTATATATGTTCCATAAACGCTAAAGTATAGATGAACTGACACTGCGAATATTCCACTGGACTTCTAATGTAATAATAAGGCGAATAACTGTTGTATATATGTTCTATAAACGTTAAAGTATAGATGAACTGACACTGCGAATATTCCACTGGACTTCAAATGTTTATAATAAGAGGAACTAACTGTTGTATATATATATGTTCTATAAACGCTAAAGCTGACACTGCAGATATTCCACTGGACATGAAATGTTATAATAAGGCGAATAATTGTTGTATATATGTTGTGTTCTCTGTTATAAAATGTGTTTTTTCATACAACATTGTGAGTTTGGGTTCTTTTGTATACCGTAGTTAATCATTTGAAAGAGCTAATTCGGTCGTATTTGACCTTGATGACTGACCCTCGTATTTATGGCCCAGGCCCCTCGTTGTCCTGGCGGCAAAAACTGGAACTAGGGGGAAATAACTCCGGGCTGTCAGGTGACCCGGAAGTGACCCCCTGTGCACCGTTATCAATATCCGCTTTGTAAAAGGGGATGTGGGCCCTTATTGACCTACTTCCGACAGGGGGCGCCACCAGTCCTTTTTTTGTTGCACCATTATTAATATCCGCTATTGTAAAAGAGCAAATTGGACCCCATTTTTCCGCAGATGGCCGCCACCTGTCTCATGACGTCACTTCCGGTTCCGATCACGTGACCGGAAGTGACCTTTGACCCCAGGCGCTGCAACTTCCGGTGGTGACCGGAAGCCTGGGGTCAAAAATCACTTCCAGTCACGTGACCGGATCCGGAAGTGACGTCACGAGACACGTGGCGCCCCCTGGCGGCCATTTGGGAGGAAATAGGGTCCAATTTGCTGTTTATATACTACTAACATTGAAGTGACCCAAGAATATTTGGGCGCACCGTTAGCGGCAGATAACTCCTGTATGTTTTTTTTCGTGGAGATATCCCGCCAGGTGGAGTATCACGTGACCGAAAGTGACCTTTGACCACTGCCCATGGATATTTCCGGACCTTCCTGGGGATGTCAATGGGGATCGCCAGCCACACTAGGCGGCGCTAGTGCTCCAACAGGTAAAGAAGACGTCGCGTCTTCAAACGAACAATTATAACGTCGTTACATTATGGCGTTGCCTTTATGAAATCCAGAAAAACGACATGTGCTTGCGCCATTTACCTCTTGGTACACGTAACCACTTGGCGTCAGTTCGGGCTGGGGAGCCCCATTAACATTGAAGTGACTAAAGCTGATCTGGGGCTGATGCAAAAATGAAAGGTCATTCAGGCCCCAGGTCGTAATGTGCATCTTGATATCCATTGATCTACTTTCGTGGCATGGTGCATCGGCTTCGGTGGTCACATATCGGCACTCCATCGTGATTGAGAAATTGTTGAAAGCGACTTTAAATCCTGTTCAATCACTCATTCCCTCCCTCATATGAAGGAATGACCGAAGTATTCATCAACGGTACAGCAGCATGACTTGAGCAAATGATCTACTGGCAATATTATGCGCACGTATCATAAAATAAACATGTTAAAATAAAGTCTTTCTTAAATGTGTGTTTAAAGTATTGGTTAAATGAGGCATAATTCAGGTCAAATAGCTGACCAGAACAGCTGAATAAAAATGAACCGAATGCGCATATAAAAGGACTTGGTTACATGTACGAGCGAGTGCCATTAACCATTGGCTCATCAACCTTCGTCCGCTGATGAATTGCCCTTCATTTCTATAAGTTCTTTAGTGGCTGATTCATCCTCGTCTGATGTGACGTCACCTCTGCCTGGTTCCCCACTCATATCTGTTAGAGCGGCCTGAGCAGAGGGTGAACCCAGCTTGTATTTACCGACAGGCTTCTTGCGTCTTCTGTAGACGAAAATAACGATTCCAGCTATGATGAGTGCCAGTCCTATACCAACACAAAGTCCAACGATCAAACGCCAACTATTGTCTGTAAGTGAATCAAATACATCCGTAACAGACTGCGGGTTGAAACATAAATATGATAAAATAGGTGCATACATTTATATATGATTGGCCATGTTACATCACTTTAAATTAGGATTAATACGTCCACAAAATACAGTAAGACATCCAGAGACAATAGAAATGATTGCCATGCACATGAAAAACTAATATATGGATACAATCTCTCAACGCTATAAAGTTGCAGTACCATAATCAATTCAACTCGATTCAATTCAGTTCAATATACCATGACTAACGAAGGTAACTGTTTCTTGGCTTATTTCCACAATAATAGTTAATATATATAGATACACTCTTGTCGTTATAGATGTATTTGATAGATGTACCTTTAGTTAAATCTACTGACGTTTCTAGCCAGTCGCCATTATGAGATGCGGTGAACGCCCGAACTCTGACATCATACTTCTTCTCTTGGAATGAATTATCCAGTATGAAATGTGGCACGTTTATAGTTACATTCCTTCTCACAACTTCTCCGTCTTGATCACGTGGATTAACTTCTATTGTGTAACCTATAAACAAAGGGGTTCGTAGAGCATACAGGGATTCATAATATATTAGTACAGTACTGACTCACACGGTTCGTCTAGCACACAGGGATTCATAATATATTAGTACAGTACTGATTCACACGGTTCGTCTAGCACACAGAGATTAATAATATATTAATACAGTACTGACTCCCACGGTCCATAAAGCACACAGGGATTCATAATATATTAGTACAGTGCTGACTCACACGGTCCATAAAGCACACAGGGATTCATAATATATTAGTACAGTGCTGACTCTCACGGTTCATATAGCATACAGGGATTCATAATATATTAGTACAGTACTGACTCACACGGTCCGTATAGCACACAGGGATTAATTCATAATATATTAGTACAGTACTGACTCTCTGGGTCCGTATAGCAAATAGGGGTTCATAATATATTAGTACAGTACTGACTCACACGGTCCGTATAGCACACAGAGATTCATAATATATTAGTACAGTGCTGACTCGCACGGTCCGTATAGCACACAGGTATTCATTATATATTAGTACAGTACTGGTCATCACTGTCCGTATAGCAAACAGGGATTCATAATATATTAGTACAGAGCTGACTGACACGGTCCGTATAGCATACAGGGTTTCATAATATATTAGTACTGTACTGACTCACACGGTTCGCATAGCACACAGGGATTCATAATATATTAATATAGTACTGACTCACACGGTCCGTATAGCATACAGGGATTCATAATATATTAATACAGTGCTGACTCACACGGTTCATATAGCATACAGGGATTCATAATATATTAGTACAGTATTGACTCACACGGTCCGTATAGCATACAGGGATTCATAATATATTAGTACAGTACTAACTGTGTGGGTCCGTACAGCATACAGGGATTCATAATGACTTACACGGTTCCTATAGCATACAGCGATTCATAATGTATTAGTACCATCCTGACTCTCTGGGTCCGTATAACATACAGGGATTCACAAAATTTTAGTACCGTCCTGAATTTCGGTGTTCGTATATCATACAGGGATTCATAATATATTAGTAAAGTACTGGCTCTCTTCAAGCTGAACGAAGTATACGCCGAACGCATATACTCTATAGCTAGACCAGTTATAATCAATGAATACAATACAACTCTCTGGGTCCGTATAGCAAACAGGGATTCATAATATATTAGTACAGTGCTGACTCACACGGTCCGTATAGCACACAGGGATTCAAAATATATTAGTACAGTGCTGACTCACACGGTCCGTATAGCACACAGGGATTCATAATATATTAATACAGTACTGACTCACACGGTCCGTATAACACACATAGATTCATAATATATAAGAAAAGTACTGACTCTCTCGGTGCGTATAGCATAAAGGGATTCATAATATATTAGTACAGTACTGACTCACACGGTTCATATAGCACACAGGGATTCATAATATATTAGTACAGTACTGACTCACACGGTCCGTATAGCATACAGGGATTCATAATATATTAATACAGTGCTGACTCACACGGTCCATATAGCACACAGGGATTCATGATATATTAATACAGTGCTGACTCACACGGTTCATATAGCACACAGGGATTCATAATATAGTAGTACAGTACTGACTGTGTGGGTCCGTACAGCATACAGGGATTCATAATATATTAGTACAGTATTGACTGACATGGTCCGTATAGCATACATGAATTCATAATATATTAGTACAGTACTGACTCACACGGTTCGTATAGCACACAGGGATTCATAATATATTAGTACAGTACTGACTCACACGGTCCGTATAGCACACAGAGATTCAAAATATATTAGTACAGTACGGACTCACACGGTCCGTATAGCACACAGGGATTCACAATATATTAGTACAGTACTGACTCACACGGTCCGTACAGCACACAGGGATTCATAATATATTAGTACAGTACTGACTCACACGATCCGTATAGCACACAGGGATTCATAATATATTAGTACAGTGCTGACTCACAGTGTCCGTATAGCACACAGGGATTCATAATATATTAATACAGTACTGACTCACACGGTCCGTATAACGCACATAGATTCATAATATAGTAGTACAGTACTGACGCTCTCGGTGCGTATGGCATACAGGGATTCATCATATATTAGTACAGTACTGACTCACACGGTCCGTATAGCATACAGGGATTCATAATATATTAGTACAGTACTGACTCACACGGTCCGTATAGCACACAGGGATTCATAATATATTAGTGCAGTACTGACTCACACGGTCCGTATAGCATACAGGGATTCATAATATATTAATACAGTGCTGACTCACACGGTTCATATAGCACACAGGGATTTATAATATATTAGTACAGTACTGACTGTGTGGGTCCGTACAGCATACAGGGATTCATAATATATTAGTACAGTATTGACTCACACGGTCCGTATAGGATACAGGGATTCATAATATATTAATACAGTGCTGACTCACACGGTCCGTATAGCACACAGGGATTCATAATATATTAATACAGTGCTGACTCACACGGCCCGTATAGCATACAGGGATTCATAATATATTAATACAGTGCTGACTCACACGGTCCGTATAGCATACAGGGATTCATGATATATTAATACAGTGCTGACTCACACGGTTCATATAGCACACAGGGATTCATAATATATTAGTACAGTACTGACTGTGTGGGTCCGTACAGCATACAGGGATTCATAATATATTAGTACAGTATTGACTCACACGGTCCGTATAGCATACAGCGATTCATAATATATTAATACAGTGCTGACTCACACGGTTCATATAGCATACAGGGATTCATAATATATTAGTACAGTATTGACTCACACGGTCCGTATAGCATACAGGGATTCATAATATATTAGTACAGTACTAACTGTGTGGGTCCGTACAGCATACAGGGATTCATAATGACTCACACGGTTCCTATAGCATACAGCGATTCATAATGTATTAGTACCATCCTGACTCTCTGGGTCCGTATAACATACAGGGATTCATAAAATATTAATACAGTACTGACTCACACGGTCCGTATAACGCACATAGATTCATAATATAGTAGTACAGTACTGACGCTCTCGGTGCGTATGGCATACAGGGATTCATCATATATTAGTACAGTACTGACTCACACGGTCCGTATAGCATACAGGGATTCATAATATATTAGTACAGTACTGACTCACACGGTCCGTATAGCACACAGGGATTCATAATATATTAGTGCAGTACTGACTCACACGGTCCGTATAGCATACAGGGATTCATAATATATTAATACAGTGCTGACTCACACGGTTCATATAGCACACAGGGATTTATAATATATTAGTACAGTACTGACTGTGTGGGTCCGTACAGCATACAGGGATTCATAATATATTAGTACAGTATTGACTCACACGGTCCGTATAGGATACAGGGATTCATAATATATTAATACAGTGCTGACTCACACGGTCCGTATAGCACACAGGGATTCATAATATATTAATACAGTGCTGACTCACACGGCCCGTATAGCATACAGGGATTCATAATATATTAATACAGTGCTGACTCACACGGTCCGTATAGCATACAGGGATTCATGATATATTAATACAGTGCTGACTCACACGGTTCATATAGCACACAGGGATTCATAATATATTAGTACAGTACTGACTGTGTGGGTCCGTACAGCATACAGGGATTCATAATATATTAGTACAGTATTGACTCACACGGTCCGTATAGCATACAGCGATTCATAATATATTAATACAGTGCTGACTCACACGGTTCATATAGCATACAGGGATTCATAATATATTAGTACAGTATTGACTCACACGGTCCGTATAGCATACAGGGATTCATAATATATTAGTACAGTACTAACTGTGTGGGTCCGTACAGCATACAGGGATTCATAATGACTCACACGGTTCCTATAGCATACAGCGATTCATAATGTATTAGTACCATCCTGACTCTCTGGGTCTGTATAACATACAGGGATTCATAAAATATTAGTACCGTCCTGAATTTCGGTGTTCGTATATCATACAGGGATTCATAATATATTAGTAAAGTACTGGCTCTCTTCAAGCTGAACGAAGTATACGCCGAACGCATATACTCTATAGCTAGACCAGCTATAATCAATGAATACAATACATTGCTGGGTATAATAATCCTGTTGATCTAGTCATGAGATTTGCATAACCATGATAACACAAAAACAAAATCAATCCGAATTTATTTGACTTTATTCGAAGTTATTTTGCTTCTGTATTAGGTACCAAAAATGAGTATATATGAGGTGTTAACATAAGGTGATTTCTTCCATCGTTTACAATGGACCGGGGCTATCAGCTTTAATACCGAGCACAGGCTGTTTGGAGTCGAGAGTATATGCCGCCATATTGTATATAGGAATAGTGAATCTTCCTATATATAGGCCTAATGTGGCGGCATATACTATCGAACCCAAACAATCTGTGATACCGATCCATCATTTTCGGTTCGACTTCATCTAGAATTGAGAATACAATGTCTAGTAGCCTATTTGAAGTCACTCTGGCAGTGTTCAATGAGAAAACATTTGTTATTCATTAATCGATGTCTTCAAATTAGTTTACTTTCAAAGCAGATGTATCATTTATTTTACCTCTTAAGAAGTGTTCCGAATTAACAGGGGGACTCCACGATAACTCAACTCCACCTTCCGTCTGCGCAGTGTTGATAGATCTGGGAGGTCGCATGATGAACGGGGGGCCACTAGGAGCTGAAAGATATTGAATGAAGTAAGACTAACATCAGCTATAGCAGCATCACTTACCCAGATCTCTAATAATGGGACAGATAACTGACGTATTACTGCAAAGGCCTCGTTCAAACAATTTTTTTTTCTTAACCACCTAAACATTTCTGTGCTTACAATTTATACTGAAATCTGGATAGAAGGTAAATAATATATTATACTTTATTATACTTACTGCATATGTACTTTATACTCTCAGTGTAACCAGTTGGACATATGCGAAGTTCCTGGCCAACCTCAAAAAAGGCCGGGTTGAAATAATATAACAGGCCTCCTGTACTGAACAGTAGGGATTCGTCTCTCATCGTGTTTTGTATTCGATTAACACCGGATTGTAACATCATTGAGAGTGATCTGTAACGGTCGACACACCTGGTCTCATCACAGGCTTCCATCTTCGAACAGTCTATGGATAAAGTAATAGAGACAGTTGACTTGGCTTCAAGAACTTCTGTCACTCCAACAATCATTTGGTTGTCGCCTTCATTCACGATGACCGTTGTTACTTCCTGGAAATGATCACTTAGTGACGTTGATCCTGACGTCACGTGTTTGGGGAGCACGTCACCACCAGCTGACTGCTTGCTCACATATCCAAGTTGAAGATGAACCCCCAGACAGAGAGGTTCTGCTTTCCTGATATCGATCAACATTTCATTGGATGAATCAACGCCAAACAAATTTGAGGCCAAACATACATACAGTCCAGATGATCCGACTTCAGCATCTGACATATATAAGGTATCATTTCCAAAGGAAGTACGAGTCGATGCAGTCGAGTGCCATTGGATATCCGCTACGGGATTGGCCACAGCGTCACATTCTACCGAAAGTTCGTCCCCGGATAATATTTGGACACTTGATGGCAGGAGAGATTTCAATCTCGCCCCAAAAACTACAGAGATCCAAGAAGGGTTCGATGAAATATTGGCAATATGATTCCCGGCAACGCATGTATATAATCCAACGTCACTTACTGACACGTCTAAGAGTGTAAATATATCAGCAGATACCCCAGTGAACAGGCCATCCTTGTACCAGTAATAGCTGGGGGTAGGAGTGCTATTAGCCTCACAGGCAAGTATGACAGAATCTCCTTCTTCTACGGTTTTATTAGCAGGATGTTCGATGAAAGTTGGAACAGTTCCACAGAATATATCGTG
Source organism: Hanleya hanleyi (assembly GCA_036873755.1). Lineage (NCBI taxonomy): Eukaryota > Metazoa > Mollusca > Polyplacophora > Lepidopleurida > Hanleyidae > Hanleya > Hanleya hanleyi. The sequence goes on from JAVTVY010024020.1 coordinate 36,177, forward strand.
GGTGTCTACAACATTGATCAGATCCAACAGATCTATCGATATATTCTTCACCGTTTCGATACTTCTGCTGTCGTTGCCTAGGAGATCATAGAACCGAGTCTCCATTTCCGGGAGATTGTCTCGAGCCATGGACACCAGATGTTGCTCCACAGAGTCGAGTATTTGATATAGCTGACCGAACGTCCACACCACACAGTCGTTGTATCCAGAACATTCGGTTGTATTAAAGTATTCGCTGGTAGCGTTCTCCATTTCAGACTTCCAAATTGATATAATCTGAAAACTTGAAAGAACATTGGCCGCCTCATCGTTCTGTAGTAGGACAAACTGTGTGGCATTTTTACTCGCCTGGACGATTTCGTCGTCATCTGGGTCCGTGTCTTTGATGGCCTTGTAAATATCATCATTGGTCAGATTAAAATCTTCATAAGCAATGTCAAAGTCTACTTCAGCGTCTTCGACTGACAAACCAGCTGTCATATTCAGCATCTTTGCATACTCAGAGGAATTGCCCTTAACATCCAGCATCTGTATGGTCATTTCTATGGTGATGTTTTGCAGTGCTTCGACTCCCATTTTTAGAAATTCAAACAATGGTCTGTATTGACGACAAAGTTCAACCCAGTTGTTTATGTTATTTTGAGAATCTGCCGTAGTAATTTTATCATCCGTGACATTTATCAAAACTGCCTCATCATTAAAACCCGACGTGGGAGCATTAGCAGCTCTGCGGCTTCTAAATATTTTGTGCATTGTAGAATACATCTGGAATTCAACAGATCGCTTCCGCTTCCCCAGTATGCCCTTAATCTCCTCAAAGAATTTATCCACAAGATCTTTTGCGACATTCCACAAACTAGTTACAATATTTCCAAAGTTCAGTCTGACATGCACTTCTCGCCAACCTAGTTTGAAAGGATTTATCTGGCAGAAAACCTCAAATTCCAAGAGATCTTTCGTGGACAGTTCAACTTGGAAACCACATGCCTTCACGTCAATAATGGTCTCCACACCATATTTGAGAATCAATTCAAATACTCGCTGTGCTACTTTAACAGCTATTTTAACCAACTCAATCGCAATTCGAGCAGCATCAAGGCTTTTCTTCACTGCCTCTACCCCGACTTTCGCTAGGTCCAGCGCAAGCTTAACAGCATCAAGTACCACTCGGGATTTGTCCACCGCTATCTGCACAACAGACAGTGCACCCTTTGCCACATCGAAAGCAACAATGGGAATACGAACAAAGAGTTTAGCTGCTTCAAGCGCGGCATAGGCTATTCCCCTTACAGCCTTACAAAGGGCATTTTTCCCATGACAAATGAAATCGGGAACTCTCAGCATACAAGATGTCAGCCTTATACACGGATAAGGTATTCTCACCCAGCCAAACTTTTTCTTGCATATGCGTATTCTGATACCAGGAATGCATATATGGTCACATGATCGAATACGGCAGAGACCGTCTATGCGTTTCTGTGCTTTCTTGAGTTTATCCAATGCTCTCTCAAACGGTTCTTTTGCAGCTTCCACTCTCTGTTTTGCAACCTCCAATTTAGCGATGGCTCGATCGAACACAGCGTTCGCTTTGTCGACATCCTTCTTTTTATCGTCCAACCAGTTTTGAACATCTGAGAGCTTATCTCTGGCTGCTTTCAAACCGTCTTGTGCTGAAGCGAGTCTTTTTACAGTGCTGTCAGCTAATTGTTTACTGAATCGCCTCAATGCACTACCTAACCCATCTTCTAAAGAATCTCCTACGGGTAAGAATTCTCCGCGCACTCGTAACACCCATTGCGAGACCGGAACGAATATTTCTGCGCCAACGGTCACTCTCACTCTATATAAGTTCCAAAGTGTATCCTCAGTTCTCGAGTAAATGCCTTTGTTTGTAATAAAAATGTCTGTCATTGAATGAAATCCCAAAAAGTTAAATCGTCCGTGGAATCGAACAACAAAGGCATTACTCTCACGAGCAAGGGCCACCTCTAAACCACCACCGACCTGGATGACTAGAAAGCTCCATATTTTGTCCCCCAAACTGTCCCCACCGTCAACAATCGACAGCTTTGTCTCTAAGAGACCGAAAATTCGGACAGCTCCTTGACCATTTAAGTGTTCATAAAACTCCTGAAATTGTCCGCAGAGTCCCACACCGACGTCTGAATCGACGAACTCTCCTTGAATGGCTAAGAAATAGCTAAATATGGTGATAGAGAATCGGCCTCTAATTCCTAATGTACTGGATCCTTGTAACAGGGAGGCAATATCAGTATAGAGCTTCTTCACAAGGTCTGATGCAGTTTGTTTCAAAAGAACTATTTCGTGGTCCACCTTCAGCATAAACTCGTCTAAGAATGATTCGAAAAACAGCGAAAGGCGTTCTTTCAGGTCTTTAAAACTGTCATCAATTCTCTGAATTTGTCCGGTAACATCTTTGGTGATATCAGCTAGGTCAGACATGATGAGCTTTGGTTTGTTCAATCCAAATTTTGATATGGTGCTCAATAATTGTTCCAAAAGTCCTTGCAGCTTAAATATGTTTTCAAATGCCCAGGAAATCAGCAACTGTCCGAGTCGTTTTAGTTCTGATTTCAAGAATTCTAGTAGGCGAGACGCTGCTGTTTTCACACTCTGCAAGAGGGTTTTGAATATTTCCTCGGGAGACACAATGTCTTGAGTGGTCATGGCATCGAAAGACTTGAAAACGTAGGCTGTAACGTCGGTGGTAAATAGGATGTCCTCTATTACGGGAATACCGCGGAGGGATGTTGTATCCACGGTAGCGGCCAGGAATGCACCGGGTGGATTAGCATCTCGTCCACAATAATGCCTTTCTGTTTGTCCTGAAATTACGAACTTGAATATTAGCGTTATAAATTTTCACATTTGGGTCCGATGAATTGTTTTTTTTTATACAGATTATTTACCAAAGATGAAGCTCCAAAGCGTTATTTCATCCTTTTTTTCTCCGATTCGATAGTAATCATAATTTTTTTCATTTCAGAAATAAACAAATACATTTCAACGATAGAGAAACGTACATAATTGTCTCACAGAAACTGATGGACATTGTCTGATTACGAAGATATCAATACATGTGACTGTAGAATGTTGACGAACCTCCGACCGCCGCATAGGCATGTAGATCAATCTTCAGCAGACTCTTCAAGTATATAGGGTAGACCTTGTTGGAGATTTTCACCTTGAACATAACATCAAAGGATGACGACAGTCGTAGTAAGATGTTCCATGGATCTACGAACAGGTGCGTGAAAATCTGCAGCAAAAATCCATAATGATAAGATCTACAAGTATATACATGTAAGCTCTGAAGTCAACGGTCACGTGTTTAACAAACTAAATATTCCAACATTTAATATATCGTTTAATATAGAAGGGTATAAGGTAGCAAGCCTCAGATCCGACATTCAATATTCAGCCGTCTTCCGTAAAAAATGTCTGCGTCAATAATCGAAAAACCTATTTCGTATAACAGTTAGCACCAATTCCAAATGTGTATGAAATAAAAATAATATACAAACACAAGATGATTTCCTACAAGAGAGAAGCGGTCAACCGTTTTCAATGATGTCAGCAAGACACGATCGTGTTCTGTACATAAAATCCTAATCACTGAACATTATTCGTTATCCAAATGAATTTTCAAGTCGTTTCCTAAGTATGTACATGTATCTCAGTCAGAGTATGTATATGTATCTCAGTCACGTATGTATATGTATCTCAGTCACGTATGTATCTCAGTCAGGCTTTGATTGTGCCTGTTCATTTGAACATCATGGAGATGTAAAACACATGATATTCAAGCTAGTCAAAATCCGGATTAAGCGGATTAGATTAGAAGTTACGAAAGTCAGCGCCAGACATCTTGCATGCTACGATCGTATTTTGCCGGCAGTGTAAGATATTGCAGAAGCAAAGTAACTCCGAATAAACTTAGTAAACGCATGGTGAAAAACAAAAGTTTATTTGTCATCATCAGATATGAACAAACAGCAATCACGGGCTCTTATATATGAAAAAGAGAAAACATCAAAATAACATGGCAATAGCCAATCAGAGAATATTACACTAACGATAACTAACGATAAACATGAGTGGCACATGGGCCCGGCAATACACAATAAAAAATGACATTCAATTGTGCCAGCTAGGTTGTCTATTGAGGTGTGTATTATGAGGTTGTTGAAATATCAACCAAATATACCAGTCAGTACACGAGTAAAACCGAGATTAGATAATATGAAATTAAATTTTGATAAATTTTACTCAAGTACCTTAGACGGAACAATATTATGAACTGAATAAGAATATAGGAAATTAATTCCAACAAAGGTATAGCATGAGAATATATCTGTATGTAGATTGGATAACAGTTAGAGGACGGGATACGCTAAAGTATTAGGATATTAGTCATTAAAAGATTTTTATCAATATTTTTTTTTCTCTGGAATATGTGTCAGAAGAGTTAGTACTTAATTAAGAAATTTGTTTACAAAATTTTCCTTGTCCCCTGTGGGCGTATTTAAGCCTTTTTGGCAGCTCTATTTAGCTCCCAGTCAGATATGCATATTTGTGGAACGAAAGCGAGGCCGCCAATCTGTGACGTCACAGACGCGAGAGCTCGCTAATGACAGGTAGCAATTTAGTATGAATTACACACTGAGAGAGATTTCTTTTATTGGCATTTAGAAGTTGGGAAGTAGATAAATAAACAAATTGCTTATGGATAACAACTTCTAGTTTATTCGGAACGACGTTTTGATACAGGTATCGTTCTCAAGTCAATGACATCAATAAATAAATAAACAGTGTATATTCATTCCCAGCGCGTATGACCTACTGATCCAGGAACCCCACCGTGCCTTGAAGCCCACCTTGTTAAGTAATCCAGCCATCTCCACAAGCCTAATCCTGTCCTATTAAATATTTCTCACCTAGTATAATACTATTGTTACCATACTGTTGACATTTACTCAAAGAACTGTATATATACTGCTTCTTCACAATTCGACTCGAGAATACTACCGCCTAATAAATAGCAGTGTAAATTGACTCCGAAATGCCGTATTGTGCCGCAATAAAAATATTTAGGAGAGGGTATTTGAAATCAGGCGAGTGGTTGCAATATAATACAATATAAAATATGACCGTTTACGTGAGCTAAATATCACTCTCGTGACATGGTTTTACTAGACTGTTTGCGTGCAGGTGAGCTATCTAATAATGTCACCAACACCCGTTGTGCGAGAAATTGCCCCCCCCCCCCACACCCATGTATCTGCGAAAAATCGGGAGCAGGACAGCTGGAAAGTCGCAATTTGTTCTTTCCTATCAATTACGCTAGCTGGACGGCATATTCCTACTGGAAATAATTTATTGAACACAGATTTGCCAGAAGTAAAAAAAAATGAACTAAATATTTTTGGTAGATGATATCTAACGTAGTGCTTTCAAACTGAACTGAACGAAAGAGAAAACTCCAAAATTGGCGTACGTCTCAGTGTTGAAATTTCACCAGGTAGGCCCGGACTAACAAATTATTTCGATCACTGTCTAAATATTTATTCATTCTGTGCATAGGGGGCCTATATATAACGTCCGGGATAGATAATAAATAACATACCAGTATGTGTTTACAAGTCGACCTTGTTCCGTGTGGGACGGTTCATCTGCTTCAGATTCGCTGTCCCTCTGTTCCACCTCATTTCGGTCGTTTGGTACGGGTTCAAACTGATACAGCAGAACGTCAAGATGTCCATGTATGTCCTCTGTATATAGATCATCATTACTGGCATATTCCTCCATGGCTTCGAATCGTTTTCGATTAATTATACAGCGATATACGCGATGGAGTAATCGCAAATCCACAGCTTAATATATAGCTCAGACAGCTACCCGCAGGAGACGGTCGCCTGTCTTACGTCACAAGGTCACGTGACGCCTAAGCTCATTAACGGGTTAACTGGCGGAAATTGAACTACAGGTCTTTAATTAAAAAGGCTTAATACGCCCACAGGGGACAAGGAATTTTTTTTTTTAAAAATTCTCTTCTGACACATAATCCAGAGAAAAAAAAATATTGATAAAAATCCTTTAAGACACAAACTACAGAAATGGTCGATGATTGTATTACATTATCTAAAGAGTGAATGGATTTCGCTATTGTACTTACTATGTTTCTTCAGTCGTGTTTCAAGACAACGCTCATGTAACTAGCATTGTACCCAAAGACAGGTACATTCGTAAACAATATCACTTTTGTTCTAACGGAGTCTTGTCTTTGATGTTGATACTAGAACTGACTTTAATGGTTCTCCAGTGAACAATGAATTTCAATGGCCTTTTGAGATGTTTGCGTATTTTACCCAGATATTGTCTAACTGTGCTTTCTCCATGAGGTCCAGTATTGTTAGTCGTTTTCTCTTTTTCATATATAAGTGCCTGTGACTGCTGTTTGTTCACATCCTGATGATGACAAATACAATTTAGCTGAAATATTGAGACTGCCACGATACCGTTTATTCGGAGTTGCTTCTGCATTATGGCAAGTTTATTAGTGGATCAACACGATAGTGTACGATATTTATGACAGAATTTGAGAAACTCTGATAGGAGGCGTTCGGTGGTGTAGCATGACAAATTTTACTCACCCTTGTAAACTGGAGTAAAGTGGACTATCTCTACAGACGAACATACTGCATTTGAATATGGGCTACACTGAATGTTCCCGAGTCAAAGGTAACATTCCTATTGAGGGACAGGATCACATATAAATACCTTTGTGACATCGGGTATGCCCAGAAACGCCTCAGCGGAAGCAGCCACGGAAAAGTCAAAATTGTTTTTGACGTCCACTGATTTATTTGCATTTACAGCTGCCCAGAATGTAGCCGTTTCGTCCACTCTGCGGAACAAGGTCACAAACCAATTTTATTCACGATAACAGTCGATATAATATACCTAAACGTCTAACAATGAGAAAGGACATACTGACATGTATTGAATCATCTGTCCTGTAATGTTCTCCCGAAATATGAACTCTCTGTAATGAAGCCAAATGATTCAGCCATAGTTCATCAGTTCTCTCGTAATTAAACTCAAGCCTATGCTCATAAGGTCCGTTTATGACATTTTTTGTGTATTTTCTTATCTGTGAGTAATCGGAATAAACACGCAGTAATCGGATAAAACATGTGCGAACGTAACACAGCAATTTGTTATTAGATATCCTCATGTATGGGGTGAAACTTTCGGTTTCTTTTGCAGGTTTCCTTGTTTAATACCCATAGCAGGCACATTTCTGATAGGCACATGTAGGCACCGTCATGATTTGACTGAAACAAGGTTGAAAATGACGTTAAACCCTACTTCTTTCTCTATCTACACCTAGTTAACATACTAGTATACGGAACCAAATTGACAGCTGTATGCTATGTTTGCATGAGGTCTTATTAAACCTTTATAAATCACTTTTCCTTGTTTTCATGCAACTGCTTTAGTTTCTTGAGCATTCAGTCTCTTCAACTCATCTAATGTGAACGCGGAATTATTCCAGTACAATACCAGACTTAATACCATGGTACGAACCACTATATTTTTGGTCAATTTTATCATCGTTTTATCATGGTGTATGCAGTTTATCACAGTACATGTACCATGTAAAGCCATTGAACCTGTAAAGCCATGGTACATGTACTGTGGTGATAGCACGGTACCATGGTAGAGCCATACTACATGTAGCATGGTAAAACCATGGTTCTATGGAAAAACTATGGTACATGTACCATGGTAAAACCATGGTTCTGTGGTTAAACTAGGGTACTAATGTTCGTTTTTTTTCTTTTCTGTGCAAGAGAAGTTAGCTTGCTCAACAGTGCAACTTTGCACAGTAGCTAAACTTTCACACTGCATTGAATGCCCTTCATCTGTCTATACTGGAGATTTACATTGGTCATGTGAAAGGGACGGCAAGTTCACACTAGGCCGATGGGATCAAGTGTGGCCGTGGCCTCTAGTTATACATGAGTGTCATAGTGTCATACAATGAAATATTACAGATTGCGTTTTATCTTTATCTATCAATCTTGTTCTGGTTTTTCATTCACCTCAATTGATACACCCTTTTCATTTGCTGATCGATCAGTTTTGATGCGGACAACACCAAATACCAGCGTTAACTAACGCCGATAAATGGTGTTGAAGCTGGCTCAACACCGTTCTGCAGTGTTGACTGACAAGTGCAGATGCTGGATCAACACCAATTAACAGTGTTAACTAACACCAATAAATAACACCATTTTTCTGACTGTGAACTCAAGCCCATACTCATAAGGTCTGTTTATGACATTTTTTGTGTATTTTCTTATCTGTGAGTAATCGGAAAAAACACGCAGTAATCGGATAAAACATGTGCGAACGTAACACAGCAATTTGTTATTAGCTATCCTCGAGTATGGAGTGAAACTTTCGGTTTCTTTTGCAGGTTTCCTTGTTTAATACCCATAGCATGCACATTTCTGATAGTCCAGGCAAATCTATTGGCATCCAATAAGGTTATAACAAGTTCAAAGTAATAACTATAAAGAGGAGATAATGTTTGTGTAACTTCCTCTAAAACTGATACACGTACTTACGGATATTGGAAGAATTCGTCTCCGTTCCAGAAAGTCAGCTCTGTCAGGCGTCGATGAACATTCAATCTCCGTTTAAATGACAGACCAAGTCCTTTAGGATAGATGGTGATGCCAGTGGATTCTTTGAGTTTCCGGAACATTTCCAACTCTTGTAGGAGCACAGCCGCTTTATCAGGAAACATGATAATGAATGTTGTTCCGTGGTCATTTTTGATGTCGAGTATCAAACAATATTCTGCGTTTCTGTCCGCGTCAGGTAAAGTTGTTCTTTGTCCCATGATAGAGACAATAATAGCATGGGTGAACCGGAACACGTGGTAGTATACATCATCCTGAAGCGGAGCGCTCTGACAGGATGGGATACGCTGGACACGGCTCCCTTGATAGATGTTGAATTCAAAATATTCTGACGGTAACACGTTTTCTTCCACTGTCTCAAGTCGGAGCCAGGAAGGAAGCTTGGATTTCAAACGTTCAAATAACGTCTTGAAAATACTTCGTTTATGTATAAAGTCGCTGATATCTTTAAGCGATAGGTCAAGAAGAGACTGACGAGTGGCCCTGTTATTCACACTGGCGAGCTGGATACCGTCCTCAGGTGTCCGAAAAGAGCTAACGGGACCCATTAGTATTTGATCTCCAACAGATACCTCCAGACCGCTCACTGATACAGGAAGCGAAAAATTCCCAGCGATTGAGTAAGTCACACCTTGCGTAAAGACAACGTTGGAGTTTTCTTTAAGTCGGAACCAAGGCGACGTTGAAGCAAACTGGAAATCCATTTGTTCAAAGCGTATGTCAGTGACGAATGAACCATGTGGTAGTACGTCATTTGGAAGATTTAGTCTTGTGAACACATCACCAGCGTTAACACCAAGAGACGATATGTTTGTGAAAGCCTCAGCGTCTGCCCCAGAAACGTTGAAGTGTATGGTATATCTACCTCTTTGTGGTGCGAGCAGGCGGAAAGATGACTCCGTTGATGAAAATTTTATGATAATTGGATTGGGCGATATCTTCAGTGATTCTGAGACGACAGCGTGAATAATAATTTCTCTCTCTGGATGGCCTTGGATGAGTATTGCTTCGGATATGACTCCTGCCCTGATAGTAACGCTTTCCGGCAGAGTCATCACACCTATTCCACAGTTTATCCCACTGTAGCCTGTATTGGAACATTCACAACGGTAAGCAGAGCTAGTCGGAGAACATACACCGCCATGTTGACAGGGATTGGAGAAACAAGGATCTGTAAACAGAGACCGAGGTGAACAATACAGTTCAGTGTTTCATGAATAAATGAGACTTAATTACCTATATCAATACAATTAATAAATTGTTTCGAATATAGCTGTGTATGTATTAATACATGTTCCGGTGGAGGAGTGGCAATTCCATATTTGAGGGATTAAGAACATAGCCAAGTGGTCATAGTTTAAGTGTTTAATCATTTGATCTGTCACCTCAGCTGTCAATTATATCATTCGATTGTCGGTTACAGTTAGTTATTATACTGGATTATACCGTACCGACGGCACTATAGTTTGTCTTTAATATGAAGACTGATATAAGCCATCAACATACCAATACAGTGGACACCATCACCGTGTAATACATGTCCCACTGGACATGAGCAAGTGTTGTCAGCTGGCCTACACATAGGCCAACAGTCAATATCACCACTCCATGGACAGCTACTGGCATCTACAACAGGTGCAAAGGTTAGATCAGAAAAAATACTCAATATCACCAATCCATAGACAGTTACTGGCATCTACAACAGGTGAATATGTTAGATCAGAAAAAATACTCAATATCACCAATCCATAGTCAGCTACTGGCATCTACAACAGGTGAATAGAATAGATTTGAAACAACTCTCAATATCGCCAATCCATAGACATCTACTGACATCTACAACTGGTGAATAGGTTAGATCAGAAACAACGCTCAATATCGCCAATTCCTAGACAGTTACTGGCATCTACGACAGGTGAACAGGTTAGATCAGAAAGAATACTCAATATTACCAATCCATAGACAGTTACTGGCATCTACAACAGGTGAATATGTTAGATCAGAAAAAATACTCAATATCACCAATCCATAGTCAGCTACGAGCATCTACAACAGGTGAATAGAATAGATTTGAAACAACTCTCAATATCGTCAACCCATAGACATCTACTGGCATCTACAACAGGGGAATAGGTCAGATCAGAAACAACACTCAATATAACCTCTCCATAGTCAGCTACTGGCATCTACATGTACAACAGGTGAATATGTTAGATCAGAAAAAATACTCAGTATCGCCAATCCATATTCAGCTACTGGCATCTACAACAGGGAATAGGTCAGATTTGAAACAAGGCTCAATATCACTACTCGATACACAACTACCGGCATCTACAACAGGTGAATAGGTCACATCAGAAACAACACTCCATATCGCCAATCCATAGACATCTACTGACATCTACAACTGGTGAATAGGTTAGATCAGAAACAACGCTCAATATCGCCAATTCATAGACAGTTACTGGCATCTACGACAGGTGAACAGGTTAGATCAGAAAGAATACTCAATATTACCAATCCATAGACAGTTACTGGCATCTACAACAGGTGAATATGTTAGATCAGAAACAACAGTCAATATTACCACTCCATAGACATGTACGGGCATCTACAACTGCTGAATAGGTCAGATCAGAAACAACAGTCAATATTACCACTCCATAGACATGTACGGGCATCTACAACTGCTGAATAGGTCAGATCAGAAACAACAGTCAATATTACCACTCCATAGACATGTACGGGCATCTACCACTGCTGAATAGGTCGGATCAGAAACAACAGTCAATATTACCACTCCATAGACATGTACTGGCATCTACAACTGCTGAATAGGTCGGATCAGAAACAACACTCAATATAACCTCTCCATAGACATGTACGGGCATCTACAACTGCTGAATCAGATTACAAGAATGAGTACTAGTTTGAAATAACAAAAGGCAGAAAACCGGGAACAACCATTCGGATATGTAAAAAAGGTATAGTTGCAATTAAGTGGTTTCACATGGCAATAGCCTGTCATGAAAACGAATAGAACATCAACCCTGCCCCATTATTGCCTACATGTGCTAGTACAGCCCCTCAAACCGTCTCATACTGGCTCATCTAGTGAGTATTTGGTTCACAACTGGTTCACATTTTTCAAAGTGTAGATACTGTGCCATGGAAACAAATAGAGCATTGGTGAAAATGAAGAAAGTAGGGAAACGAAAAGTGAAATTGAAAACAAGGAATTCGTAAGGCCCCGGTGAATATTAAACTTTAATCTTACCATTACAGGATTTCTTGTTAGGGGCTAAGATGAATCCAGGATTACAGGAACATTGATAGGAACCGTCTGTATTGGAACAGACATGGTCACAGTCACCGTTAGTCCGCTCACATTCGTTGGTGTCTGTATAGGGTATACAACGTCGTACCAGTAAGATGAGGAACTACACGTATTTAATATACAATCTTTAATACACTCGGTGATACATATAGATCCACCGCAGGAGGAGATGTAATAACATTATGATATAACAAAAAACAACAAAAAACTGATGAGATAAGAGCTCCTTCGTAAACGTAATTGAACAACTGAGTTCAAATGTCGGGAAGTGGAATATTAGGGAAGTGGAGTATTTTGATTCACTTCGTATCTGTTGTGAAACAGGTGCTTAATTGATGACAGTTGTGGCAAAAATAGTAGAAATCAAATCTGTATGAAGTATTTCGTGTGCTGACAATAGATATAGAACAGTACCATAAATTACTATATAATAAATAAAGGAAATATCATTCGAAGAGAAGGTGAGAGAAGAGAAGGTCTCAAATAATTGAAAAAGAAATGAACTTCGGCATGCCCCATTATCAGCGTCATTATGACATATCTTACCAATACAGTACTGTAGTTGTGGACCCATGGTGAAACCAGAAGGACAATCACATCGAAATGATCCTAGTTCATTGATGCAGTAGTGACTGCAGTCACCCATACCCTCGCTACATTCGTCAAGATCTGTGGAAAGAAACAGAAATTTATAATTGAACTAAAATATATATATCAGTGAATTGATGGAAACATCCAGCTAAGTTCGGTGTCACTCAGAACAAGTGTAAGGCATGCTGGCGAAATGAACGGGAATGGAGAACTGCGATAATATTTCAGATAGTGCTGCTTTTATCCGGTTCGTTATGTCTAAGGGAACAGATTTCTAATAATTACAAGTTGCAAAAAATTCCAAGTTGCAGAAAATTCCACTAATTATATATAATGTACGCTCATACTATTCAGCTTATATCACTGACCGGCAAGCCCGTCGGCTGGTTTGACAACGGGGGGGTTCGGTAGAGAATATTGCGGAACTCCTAATGCGAGCGCCGCAAGCGCGAAGCCCCGGTAGGGGTCCTGGGGCATGCCCCCCGGAAAATGTTTGAAAATTTAGATGCCATATGGCGCGTTCTGGCGCATTTTGGCAGCATATTTTCGACATCCACCAACTGCATTTTTTCGACTGATGAATTCAGTATATGACTATAATCGACTCGTTGTGTGAATGCATTGCCCTTACAGAAATTTAAGGTTGCAGCAAGCTCACATTGTGTGCCTGTTGTTAGCTAACATGGTTAGCTGGCCATTAGCTTGCCTTGAGCTTGCCACGCGCTTGCCACTAGCTCACATTTGAAATATTGCAAGCTTGCAATTGGTGATTCTGCAACCTAGTGCAACTTAGCCGCAACCTTGCACAACTTAGCTGCAAGCTAGTGCAACTTAGCTGCAAGCTAGCAGATGCTAACCTTACCTAATCAAACCTGTGAGCTAGCGCGAGCTTGCGGCTAGCTTGTACAAGTTCGCAGCCAGCTAGCGCAAGCTCGCGGCCGGCTTGCGCACGTTTGCGGCCGGTTTCAAGCTCGCGGCCAGCTTGCGCAAGCTCGCCAAAACAATGCATTTCCAGGCCTGCGAGCTCGCATGTTGGCCTGGAGTTGAAATGTAGGCCTACATGTACCATGATTCATAACATTAAAGTACATGTACAAGATATAGCATTTTTAAAACAATTTTTAAAAATATAAATTTTTATCCTACAAATCATAAAAGTTTATCTTTACTATAATAATTAATGATTCTGATCAGAAAAAGGCATACATTTAAAAACTTGGCAATTGTTTGAATATAATGAGATTAATTTAATTTTCTCTGGCATTTTCATCTCATTCTCATTTCATCTGTATCCCTGGTTGTATCACATACATGTATAGTCTGTTCACACGTTCATAAAGATAGTTCGCAGTTCGTTATTCGAGGAGGCCACCAATTATTTCTTCAGATATGGAAATCTGTAAAAAAAATTATTATGAGTACTTTGAACTCCAAACTCTGCATAGCAAGAGAGAATGTCATGCTCTATATCTTTGCATATTCATATCCCAAATCTGACGCCAGGGGGTGCTGCTGGGGGCGCTATTATGAGTCACTGAATGATTGGTCCCGAATAACGAACTGCGAACCGCGATCTAACTTTATGAACGTTCTGTTCACAGGAATTTCATCCCAGGATGTAAATTCTAGCTATGGAAATAGATAAATTAAAATAAAACGAGAGATCCTGAAGGATCTTGGCGCCCACCATTGTCCGATAATTGTAAGCTAATGACAAGAGGATCTTTTTGTCCATTGTTACTAAGAACAAACAAATGATTTGTAATTTTGTTTGCAAAATTTCGAATTTGAGCGAAAAAGATCGAAGAAGGGACACTGGAAAATACCAAGATATTATCTTTCTAAGTTTCAGGAGTTTCAAGATTTCTAGAAACTGTACTTGATGTTGGTTGTTATAGTACAAGTGAAATGAGCGGTTAGTCTGAAAGTGAATGTCCAGAGGATCCTTCATCTTCGTTTTGTAGTATTTTTTTCCCCGCACATGTCATCATTGGGTACTGGAAGCGAAGACAAATCACTTCGACACTTTCGCATAAGCTATGAAACATACTTAAGACTTTATAATGAGGAACGAATGCTATTTCTGTTCTGTTTACTGAACTAGTATGAGTTATCTCTTTTAAGATATCATGCTCCAAAATAGTAAGACGGTACAAAACTTAATACTGAAGGGATCCGGTCTGTGCAGTAATGTTGAAACTTTGAAAGTGTCTGAATCCTGATTATCTCTCTTGGATCGAAACACGCAGTAGTCTACAGTTGTCGAGTTGTGACGCTGTGTCACAAGAGTGACATCCCTTCGTGTAGCCGACCCGTCGGCAGACGAAACGGTGGGGCAGTTCACTTGCAATGGCATGGAATAAAGTAAACTCAATTTGAAGAAGTAGATTTTAATTCGGAATAATTTGAACTCCTTGGTATAGAAGGTGAAGGTATCGATATTCTCTGTAGTCAATATATAGAATATGCCCCACCGTTTGATCCGCCTACTCTTGTGATGCAACGTCACAACTCGGGAATACCGTATTAATTTGAAGCGTACCTTGAATTTTCGAATCAGACCAGAAAAGGTATCTTGCTCAACTAGGCCCCATGTGGGACCAGCGTACCAAATTTCAGAAAGATCCATGAAGTATTTCCTGAGAATTCACGATAAAGTTTCAAGGGGAAATTCAAGATGGCCACCTGGTGGCCATATTGGATTTTCGAATCGGACCGAAACAGGTATCGTGCACAACTAGACCCCAAGGGGAACCTGTGTACCAAATTTGAGACAGATCCATGCAGAAGTTCCTGAGAAATCGCGATAACAAGGTTTCATTAGAGAAATCCAAGATGGCTGCCTTGTGGCCATATTGGATTTTCGAATCGAACCGGAAAAGGTATCTTGCACAACTAGACCCCAAGGGGAACCTGTGTACCAAATTTGAGAAAGATCCATGCAGTAGTTCCTGAGAAATCGCGATAACAAGGTTTCATGGGGAAATCCAAGATGGCTGCCCGGTGGCCATATTGGATTTTCGAATCGAACCAAAAAAAGGTATTTTGCACAACTAGACCCCAAGGGGAACCTGTGTACCAAATTTGAGAAAGATCCATGCAGTAGTTCCTGAGAAATCGCGATAACAAGGTTTCATGGGAAAATCCAAGATGGCTGCCTGGTGGCCATATTGGATTTTCGAATCGAACCAGAAAAGGTATCCTGCACAACTAGACCCCAAGGGCAACCTGTGTACCAAATTTGAGAAAGATCCATGCAGTAGTTCCTGAGAAATCACGATAACAAGATCTCATGGGGAAATCCAAGTTGGCTGCCTGTTGGCCATATTGGATTTTCGAATCGGACCAAAAAAGGTATCTTGCACAACTAGACCCCAAGGGGAACCTGTGTATCAAATTTGAGAAAGATCCATAAAGTAGTTCCTGAGAAATCGCGATAACAAGAATTGTTTACGGATGGACGGACTGACGGACGGACGACGGACCACGGACGAAAAGCGATTTGAACAGCCCACCATCTGGTGATGGTGGGCTAATAAAAAAATTTCAACAGATTTCCAAGGCAGATTTTCTGTCTGGGCCCAGGCATCTGTATTATATGGACATTAGTAACATTAGTATAATAGTTCATGTATGCATTTTTTTGCAAACTTGTTCTTGCTGCATTAAATGAATAATCTGACGGTTTTACAAGCTCAATAAGTTATTTGTGAACAATATCCCAGTCTGCACATACTCGATCCTGAATTCATACTGTTTTCAATATAAACTGTACTCAGATCCCCAGACTAAACTATACATACATCAATTGGTGATTGAAGTTTAAGGCAGTATTCTCTCACCTTGAGCTTGGCAGCAAGCTAAACATGTTTGCCCTCTCCAACTTCTTGACCTGCTGTACTTGCAAGTGTAGGTCAATTTATAAAACTTTGCTTTTCCTTAGCTAGCTTCCACCAAAAACTACACTGAAAGTAACGTATTTCTCCATGGTTCCGTCAGCTTGAATGTTGATGTCCTAAACTCATTGTAACTGCATGAAGCATGAAACTTAGAACTATCCACCATGTGCATTGGAAACTACAATATTTTCAGTGGAGAGAAGAAAACCAAAGAGCCAAACTGAAAAGTGTCTTCACTGATTGAAGACCAGTTGAACTCTGAATTTGAATGTTGGTCATCTGATATTACACCCTTGTTGGAAAGAGCTGGTTCCCATGGATACCAGTGGTCCCATGCTGGGCATTAAATAAAAACCATCTGCTGTAAGTATGTACTTCCTGCCCTTGGTGGGAGCTTGCGCAAGCTCACCAATTCCGGTAAGTATACACTGTAGGTTGCCTAAAAATATGGCAATCTTGCTAGCTTGCCTGAAAATATTGCAAGCTTGCCATGCCAAGGTGCAAGTTCACAATCGTTGGCAGACCTTTATTGTTAGCTTGCACAGGCTTGCTGCAGTCTTGTGCCAGCTTGCTGCGAGCCAGCACAAGCTTGCTGCAGTCTTGTGCTAGCTTGCCACAAGCTGGCGCAAGCTTGTTGGAGGCATGATAACTTAAGGTAAGCTTGTGTTAGCTAGTTGCAACCTTAAATTTCTGTAAGGGTGATAATCTTGTCGACTGAGAGATGGTTAATATTCAACCATGGGAAACCCCTTTGATCAAGATTATTATCATTAACTCCTCACTCCGGTGTGGTGGCTAAGAGTGTCCGGGGATAAGTGTCCCGTTTCCTATCTTTTTATTGAGTGAAGAGTGTCCTACCTCTGGAGATATCTGGAGAAGAGTGTCCTAGCTGTGTTAGAAGATAGGAGCCGGACAATCTTAACCATGGGATATTCTTAGCCTCCACACCGGCCTGCCGATATATTTGTGCCACTTCAGTTCACACTTGTTACGATCTGGTAAAGAGATGGATATATCACGCCAACAATTCCTCCGATTCAGCCATCCTATTATCAAGAAACTGGCCCATGTTTATTACTGTATATTTCGCCGCTATCTGTCATAAAGAAAATATGTCAACCAGCTAAGACTTGATCACGTTAAGAATAACAATGTAGTTGTCTTGTTGTCATCAATGTGCATGTCAAACTTTACTGTCTCACATTCAGGACTTCTACGAATTTTCTATAAATGCCCAGATTTAAGGGGTCAGAAGAGAGGGTCCAATTAAGATCCAATTTTATGTTGAACAGTATATTTTGAAACATGTATTATTTGAATCGAACGAAGGACTTGCACTGGTCCTTCCGTGCACTCTGATTTTTTTTTTCCCCGGCAGCGGAACTCGGTCTGTTCTGCGGGGGTGCGTACGCACCCCCTGAACCCTCCCCAGCCTACGGGCCTGTGACGTCCCTACTCTTCTTGTTCCCCCCGCTGATTCACATCGCATATTTCGCGCCTCTTGGCCGTAAGGGGGCGCTCTGCACAGGCCAACCACCAATGACCAATGAATATCACTCTTACGGAACAGTCTTGGCAATATGAGTTGTCTCCCTTTTCAAACGTTCATATGTCGTTAACGGCAAAACTAACAATAAACGGACGGCAAAACAGCTCTAATTTCTGAGTTAAGAGTGAACAGATTTTTGGATGACTTCCTCCATTGTTTACTAAGGTTCGTCAACTGATTGCAAACATTTGTTCACTGATACCTTCAAATAATTAGCAAATAAATCCCTGTAAATGTTGTTAATATCCCACTGATAAAACCACGCTTTATCGTCATGAGTATATAAGGAAATCAAGCTGCCTAGAATGGTAACGTAAAAACACCGTTCAATTGTTTCAGATTTTGAATTGAATGTTTACTGGGAAAAGTTCCTTTGAGAGATGCGGTAAGAGGTAGCTCTGGTATAGCCTTGTTCCATACTACGTGAGAACAACGCTATGGCTGTAAACCAGCCACCAGATGGAGTTGTTGGGAAAATGCTGTACGGGCAATATTTACCGAACCAATTGACCATAACCAATAAAATAATTCGATTCTATGTCCACTTACCTTTCATAAAAACACCTTGTTTATCAGCGACTGTCCATTTTTAGTTTTACAAGACGTCTAAACACGGACGAGGGGGTAAAACTGTCCGCATCGCCGTTGAGCGTGTAGTGTTTATCGTGAGTTGTTGTGGCGCGTAATCAGCGTTCTGATCGATGCAAGATGGCGGCGATGTGGACCGTTTTACCCCCCTCGTCCGAGTTTAGATCTCTTGCCAAGCTAAAAATGGACAGTCGCTGATAAACAAGGTGTTTTTATGAAACGTAAGTGGACATAGAATCGAATTATTTTATTGGTTATGGCCAATTGGTTCGGCAAATATTGCCCGTACAGCATTTTCCCAACAACTCCATCTGGTGACTGGTTTACAGCCATAGCGTTGTTCTCACGTAGTATGGAACAAAGCTATACCAGAGCTAGGTAAGAGGGTGTGTCGCTGTCAAAATATTGGCATGGCTTCCACATTACGTGAGAGTCGTGATCTCACTATTATGAAGGCATGACGTAATTTCGATCACGTGAGGTAGTTAGCCAATCGTGGTTAGTATGAGGAATCTGGTTATCCCCGAGCTATTACGGCACGGCGATTGGGTAACCAGATAAAGCGCCCCCTTACGGCCAAGAGGCGCGAACTTGGCGATGTGAACCAGCGGGGGGAACAAGGAGAGTGGGGACGTCAGTGATACAAGCTGTTTATCAACGTATATATAATGAAAAACAAGGAGTTTAAACTGACCCTCAATGAGCAATATCCGTTAACTTTGGTGAAATATGTTTGCGAGAATGAATGACGAATTCTACAAAAGGATGATGATTATACGCTGTGCTGACATCGTTTTCACCTGTGCTTGTCAAGAATAGACGGCATCGCAAAACGAGCATGTAGAATACCACACAATTTAGTATGCGCAATATACCAAACCATATTGTCATAAACACTGAATGTTTCAATCTATAATACATGAATATTATGATCCATGATTGACGTAATGAAGGATACAGTTGGCGTTAAATTGTTAAAAAGTTAAATTGGGCGAAGGCTATGAGTCCTTATTAATATAGTGTGGCAGTATATTGATGCCTAACGACTCTCTCAAAACTACTGTGTACAAAAAAAAATACACAAAGTGTGACAAAAATTAACATACACAACGTGGTGAGTACACTTCATACACTGCTTTGTGGACTTCTCCAAGCGAATTATGCCGAAAGTAAACATCGATGTGTACAAGACTTACACAGAAATGTGTATAAAAGGTGAAAACCGCTGTGAATGATAATTTTTATCACACTTTGTGTACATTTTGTACACAGTAGTTTTGAGAGTGGACTTGCCATATAAGATTCCTATTTATGACCTCGTTCTGTCTGTCGGATACGTATCTAATAATATACCGTGTAAACTTATGTACATCGCTATAACGGAATTCATCCCACGGCGTAATTCTTTTTCTTTGTCAACCTAGTCCCCCACGTCATCAAGCGAAGAAATTCCGCGTTTCTCACTTCGATGGTGTCAAAGGAATAAACAGTGATGTAATATTTCCTCGTCGGTTCAAGAGTCGGGGCCGATTAAAAGTGCTAACCGGCATCATTGAAAACTGTGACAGCTTCTCTGGCAAAAATGATCTTATATATATATCGGCATACGATGCTCTCTTTTCGAACGAGGTGACTGAATGATACCACTACGACGTCTCTCTCGTGGAGGTATCCTTTACTCGCTGTGACTCTAATTCCATTTTCCTCGAGATATATACCTACTTCCCATTGGACAATGTCAATATGCTGTGAGAGGGACCCAATACACGTATTTTTATTTACAAATCTAATGACGAAATTTCCACATTTCTACACATTACCATATAGGCCTACTTCTGGTGTAATGACGTCACATTGACGCCATTGTTAAGATTAACGCTTTTGTTCCGAGGTATCCATTAGCGAAAGTCGCATGCCTTCAACCCCTACCGTTCGAGAGGTATTGGGCTATTCTCGATAAGATGGCGTCAATTCCGAGTTAGTTCTAACTGAATTATAAACAAGACATTCTACGCGTAAAATCCGCGGGAACCTACTGCCCAGGTTTTGTGACTCGTAAGTCAAAGTGGTCGACGTCAAATTGTTGAGGAGCCAAAAATACAGGTCACCATGTTGAGAGATAGGGTGAAAGTGTTCTATGATATCATTCATTACTACAAACATGGGCTAGTTTCTTGCAACAGAGAATCGATCAGCAGTTTTCAGAGATGCCGACAGTATTATGGATTATCTTTTGATTATGACAAATCGAAATATCGGCATTTGATTTTATTGTGCAGTGGTCATTTTGCTTTTCAGTCTATGTATTGTTTTCAACATTTCTGAAAATTATTATTGGCCATTTTGGTGAACGCTGCACGTCTACATCTCCACTACGAGAAGATGTTTGCTGAGAAGTGGCTATAAACTATCAGCACTGTGTTTATGTGGTGTCAAAACGCACTGTTCGTGAAGTTTTAGAATTTATTTCGTAGCGATATGCATCCAAGCATCTTTGGTACTGATTATAGTTATTCTTAATTTTGGTTTTGAATTTTGTTTCATGAATATTTCTTAAGAAATGTTTAGTTACTGCTTTCATAATACCTAATAGTGAAACGGTTTATGTGAAAGTTTGAAGTCATTCATTAGGAGCCAGTTAAACTTACTTTGTTTATATGTAATAGTAGATTTGGGAACTTAGGATACTGAGCTAAAAAAAACAAAAAAACTACCATAGTAAATTCGGAACCTGAAAAGTCGAATCTTAGAAACGTTTCCATTAAGGTTGTATGCCTGGAGCTTTCAGATGAGATTACACCACGAGCCCTGCAATGTCATACAAATACCAGTTGAAATTCGCAGGTTGTCAGCAAAATACGTTTGTAAAGTTCATTTATTCGGAAATTTGAAATCAAGAGTTTGGATTTCTTGTATATGAGCCTGTCATGTTCACTATATGCTAGGCATGGTCTGTCATGTTTACTATATGCTAGGCATAGTCTGTCATGTTCACTGTATGTCAGGCGTGGTCAGTCATGTTCACTCTATGCTAGGCATGGTCTGTCATGTTCACTTTATGTTAGGCATAGTCTGTCATGTTCACTGTATGCTAGGCATGGTCTGTCATGTTTACTATATGCTAGGCATGGTCTGTCATGTTCACTGTATGCTAGGCATAGTCTGTCATGTTCACTGTAGGCTAGGCATGGTCTGTCATGTTTACTATATGCTAGATATGGCCTGTGATGTTCACTATATGCTAGGCATAGTCTGTCATGTTCACTATATGCTAGGCATGGTCTGTCATGTTCACTATGTGCTAGGCATAGTCCGTCATGTTTACTATATGCTGGGCATAGTCTGTCATGTTCACTGTATGCTATGCGTGGTCTGTGATGTTCACTATATGCTAGGCATGGTCTGTGATGTTTACTATATGCTAGGCATAGTCTGTCATGTTCACTATATGCTATGCATGGTCTGTCATGTTTACTATATGCTAGGCATAGTCTGTCATGTTCACTATATGCTATGCGTGGTCAGTCATGTTCACTATATGCTAGGCATGGTCTGTCATGTTCTTTATATGCTAGGCATGGTCTGTCATGTTCACTATATGCTATGCATGGTCTGTCATGTTCACTATATGCTAGGCATGGTCTGTGATGTTTACTATATGCTAGGCATAGTCTGTCATGTTTACTATATGCTAGGCATAGTCTGTCATGTTCACTATATGCTATGCATGGTCTGTGATGTTTACTATATGCTAGGCATAGTCTGTCATGTTCACTATATGCTATGCATGGTCTGTCATGTTTATTATATGCTAGGCATAGTCTGTCATGTTCACTATATGCTATGCATGGTCTGTGATGTTTACTATATGCTAGGCATAGTCTGTCATGTTCACTATATGCTAGGCATGGTCTGTGCTGTTTACTATATGCTAGGCATAGTCTGTCATGTTCACTATATGCTATGCATGGTCTGTGATGTTTACTATATGCTAGGCATAGTCTGTCATGTTCACTATATGCTATGCGTGGTCAGTCATGTTCACTATATGCTAGGCAGGGTCTGTCATGTTCTTTATATGCTAGGCATGGTCTGTCATGTTCACTATATGCTATGCATGGTCTGTCATGTTCACTATATGCTAGGCATGGTCTGTCATGTTCACTATATATTAGGCATGGTTTGTCGTATGCTAGGCATGGTCTGTCGTCCGGGATACGCGACCGCAATACCTCAGAAGCAATTGTAAACTAAATATATATGTTTCTTTACACAACTTTGAAAAAAGGTGATGAAAATAGAGATAAACTCACCAACACATGTACAGCTATCCTCGCTCGTTACATATCCGAGGTTACAGGTACATTTGTACGAACCAGGGGAATTTACACAGCGCCCCGAACATCCACCGTTAATCACGGCGCATTCATCAATATCTGAACGAGTAAATAAATAAAGAAACAAACAATATCTCAGTGAAGCTCAAGTCGTCTGTAGAAAGTCAGGGTAATACCTCAGTAAAGGTACCAGGGAACAACAAAATAATATCTCAGAGAAGTCAGAGAACATGGGAATAATATCTCCTTAAAGCTTATTTCTACAGGAGATCTTCATAGTGAACTCGGCACTGTAACCAAGTTATATATGAAAGCTCGTGTGAAACACGGGAGAAGAGCATTTCCCCGAATATATGTGTAACACATAAATTGGTACTCACAGGGTTTAGATCTCCCTAAAGTGGGCACACCCTCTATTAGGTGTGGCAATTTTTTAAGAATGGGACAGAGGGTGGGGCATATACCCGTGGAGGATGAGCAATCGGAAATCATCCCTGTTTGTAGCGCCTCTGAGAAGGGATATCTTTACTAATGGGCGAAACCCAGTTTGAGGCAGTACAAAACTTAATTTTGTGTTTCACGAACCCGCCAACATTGAAAAATTGAATATCGGAATAAAAACAAAATTTCAAATTGCCCCTTTTATTTCTCTACGAAAGTTGGAACATTGATTTCAACCTTTTTTTTATTCCTGATTGTATGAAATAAGCTGTTGTATTCTATCTGAAACAATGCCGGCAAATAAAAATGACAGACAACTGGAAGTCAGCGAACTGTTGTTGTTGTAAAATGCTGCTAATAGTGAGTGGATAGAATTTAACGTCGCTTTCAACCATATTTCAGCTATATCGTGACGAACCAACTAAGCACCACCCAGCCAAGTGAAGCTGCATTCCTGTTACTTCAAAGACGACATCTTTGAAGAAGCATGGAAACAGATAACCTCCATCCACCCTATAAAACTCTGAGGATAGCACACAAGATACAGACAGGTCGCTTACAGTGAGTGAGTGAATAAAATTTAACGTCGCTTTCAACAATATTTCAGCTATATCACGACGAACCAACTAAGCACCACCCAGCCCAGTTGTGTTCCTGCTACTTCAAAGAAGAAATCTTTGAAGCAGCATGGAACCAGACACCCTCCATCCACCCTATAAAACACTGAGGACAGCGCAGGCAGGCCGCTTACATGGTGCAATAAAGACAAGTGATATTACAGTGCTAAACATCACATTATGAAAGTCCTGTTCTTCTCAGCAAAATGCATTGAAGCAATGCTGCTAATAGTACTTAGGCAACAACGACATTCAACATAAATCGGGAACCTTCACTGGCTGTGTGATCTATCACTGTGTCATGGTACCCATATTCTGACAGTGACGTGGTATGTCAGAGCTTGGAAATGGTGGATGTTTCACCAGTTCAGCCGATATGTCATGGTTTAATTTACTGTTGAAGCATGAGGTTGTTGCAACACATGCGAACAACCACAATGTTGGTTGATAAGAATGTTAGATTTTAAGTGTTTGTTGACAGTTAAAAGTATGTGACTTAACATACAGTTTTTGAAGTCAGACATATTCATGCACTCCGGATCCATCATCAGTTGCTTATGTGGTATTAATTTAGAAAGCCAAGCTATATTTCATGTTATATCATAATAATTAAATTCCCCCCGTATTGTTCGTAAATCCAGCGATTTGATTGGCTGATTAGTGCTAAATTTTTCGGTTCATACTTCATTGAATCTAAAAATATGATATGCCACGCCCACAACTGCACTACTTTTTTTGCTATAAATAGCACTGGATCACTGGACGTAGTGTAAATCGATTCAGATTTAAGTGCATAATATTGCTCAAACAATGCCAACAGAAAACTCTAAAACCAACTGGAAAGAGTCAATTTAAATATTTATTTGTATTGAGAAAATTGTTTGTAAAATTACAAGAATTTCGAAGAGAAAAAAACTGAGGTATTTGTCCGTCTGTCCTGGAAATCAGCTGATCAGCAATAAATCGACATCTCCGTGACCTTGAGCGAGATTTGGCTTACCCACTTTTATCACAAATCATTATAAAGAAATTATCACACCCGGTGAACTCCTGAAACCCACATCCTACCTGAGAGTTTGGTAAGATATTTCATTCATTCGTTACTGTTCCCGTGGAGTGGAATTTCATTCACCGGCTTTCACTGTTGTGGTGCGAGTCGGGGGCGGGGGAGTTTTGCACTGATGGAAACCAAAGGGAAACAAAAAACATAGGAAGGCACTAACAAAATTACGATTAAGCACACATACCCTGGAAATTGAACGTGGCAGACAGAATAAAATATATGTACCTGTTGATCAAAGAATATGCAAACATTGTGATCTTAACTTAGTTGAAGATGAGAGACACTTTCTGACTGAATGTACATCATACAACAGTCTCCGGAAGTGCCTCATCAACACTCTATCACTTAAAGGTCACAATATTACTAACTTGTTTGAATTATTAATGAATCCTCCTGACGATATCTCCCAGGTTGTGTCATCCTATATCTATTCCTGCTTCGAATTAAGGGAACTTAATCTTCGCGGCTCATGAAAATAATGTTCATTAACTTCAAGTAATATTGACACAACTTGATATACAGTATCAAGGGGTTCATTACATGCAGGTATTAGATGCATACATATCATCTATTACATTTATAATCTGTTCTATTAATACCGGTACCTATCATATGCCTCAAGTAATATTGACACAACAGGGATTCATTACATGTATGTATTAGATGCATACATATCTATTACATCTATAATCTGTTCTATTAATACCGGTACCTATCATAGCATTAGCTGCTACAGCATATGCAGTATCTGCAGTATAATATCGCAGTCATATTATATATATGTTAATCGTTCTTCTGTTGATCTATTGTTTTGTACCCCGGCCCAATTTGGGCGTATTTGTACAATAAAATCATATCATCATATCATATCATATGTCGTCCTCTCTCACGAAACCAAACACAAAAATTGACAAATTATGCGGACTGCCACGATAAGCGGATGTATGCAACAAATATCGTTCCGTACTGCAGATGTCCGATAAAAACCCTCCAGTCAAGGGAGGGGGGGGGGGGGTGTTACCGAATGTTGATTCCACAAAGCCTGTTAGGTGGCCTACGAGTGCAACATCATCGTTCAATCGCTGTTCATAAAGGCTGCAATCAGTTCACCAGACTGCGGCAGAGAATGTTCCCCAGCTGAGAACAACACATTGATCAGTGAAATCGTCCGTATGCCTACCCGGGGCGCGGTAAAACAGCAAGAAAATGCATTGATCAGCCGGCTCTGAATGGAATATTCCCGGCAAGGCCAACTCAACTCGAGCAATTTCTCCTCTTCTGCATGGTTTCATATCTCATTCTTCCTTCGCAGAATTTCTTGTGTGTTTCAGGTTTCCTGACCTAAATAATTATCCCTGACTGAGAAGTTTCCCTCCAATGGCTCCATACACAATGTGCAACAAACTGTCAAACTGAAAACTGTTTGAACCGCGCTAGGCCGATCGAGTGAGTTGCGCATGCACTGAGACGTTGCTAGGAGTTACGAACTTTGTTGACTGTATTTATACGCGCAGTGTTTTGTACTGTTACAAGAATTAAACCGAAGAATTCGTTCGTTTCACATTCAATTTCTTCTCTTATTGGATTAGTTTTGCTTGATTAATTTAATTATAAGAATTGATTGCGCTTTTTTTTACGTTCATTGGGGTATGAACTTAAAAACCGCTGTGCAAACTTTGTATGATCCGCTACAGTTTGCACAGCGGTTTTTAAGTTCATACCCCAATGAACGTAAAAAAAAATCACAGTCAATCCTTAAATATAAAGTATATAACCTTGAAAAAAATAGGTTTAGTCAACTGGGATAGGCTTCTAGTTAGTCACCAATTGCACATGTATTATGAATTTGGAGAGCCTGTCTTAACTTCTTTAAAAATTACTGCTAATGTTACATTTAACCTTAATAAAACAGGTGAAGTCATTTTCATAAGGCTTCTGATCCATCACTATCTGCATATGTGATATGACCAGAAAGATGAACAGACAGACAGATAGAGACACAGATGACATGGACAATTCTGTTCCATTTGAGGCATCATTCCATATTATCTTCAAAGTCTAAATATTCTGTCAAAATGCACCAGAACAATTTTACTTAAATTATATATAAAAATTTCCCAGATGTGCCATATAGCAGGAATGTAGAAGTTCCACTTAAAAAATCTTTCCAATTTTTCAGTCTAAAAAATAGTTAGCAGTTGTATAACTATGCTGTCAAAATGCAATGGTACATGTATGTGCCATTTCATCTCTCAAGTTTCAAGCACATTCTGGGGATCTTCACATGAACAAAAAACAAATGAGCATTAACGAAGTGATCATTTGTGATTTTACTCATTGAAAATTGGCCAGAATGCTTCTCCAGACATCTGGAAGCCAAGGGCTTCAAAGTCACTTGAGACTACACAAGTGTTATTGGGATAACCATACCACTGTTCAAACATGATCAGATTATTATTATCAGTATTGGAGAGAGAAGAAGCACTGATTCTGTTTACTTTGTTGACACAAGCACTAGTCCCCTTATGTTAAGTGCATTATGCAATGAGTCAACCACTTCAGATTAATCACTTGAATGCACAACATACAGGCATACACTATGTAGGCCTAGCTGATAGTGTAGGGCTGCAATTTAAAGGAGAATATCAGTGTTACAGTATGTCAATTTTACCAAAATGTCATGATTTCAAGCTGTCTTAAATCCTTGCAATTCTTCATACAGTATCACACCAGACTGATGGTAGATTATTTTCTCTGACCGCATATTAGCATTTTTGTGTGTAAGCATGGTCTGATTTAACCTAGACTTGTTTATATTTAGCTGTAAAAACCCCACTGCCACATATATGCCAGTGCTAGCAGCACCAATGTCCTTTCAATCCATTTTTAAACTATAATGTTAATTAAATTATGAATTGTAAAAAAGAATGCATTATGAAATATGAATAAAGCATTATGTTGATGGGTCACGAAATCCATATGGGAGGTCAATTCTTTAAAATCCTTTGTCTGTCTGACAAGATCACAATAATAAACTTCATGAAGAGCCAATAAATTGTGCTGTATAAGTCTACTGTCTGTAGTGCTACCCAATGATGAACAAATATCACAAAGCTACATGATGAAGCAAAATCCCCAGATCTGGCCTCGGAATGTAGAAGACCAAATACCACGAAAAACAAGCAGGTGAAATCTAAAGCCCTAGGGAGAAGGCACATAAGAGTTCAATGAAAAAAAATTAATCATGATAATGGTTAAGAAGGTTTTGATGTTAAGTCAGATAATTGAGATTTTTCATTTGAATGGCAATTTGGTTCCCACCGAAAGGGAATTATCATGTCAGCAATCCTATATTTATGGTTGGCAGCATGAAATAGAACAGTTTTTAAATATTTCTCCAAGCGAATTGGTAAATTTTCGTTTCACGAAAAACTTTTTTTTGAGACGCAAAAAACTTGCCCTAAAAGTTATGCCAGCTACACCAAAACCTTTTCAGCACATTGCCTATCCTTTAAAACCATTGTAATAAAATTTCAAAGAAATCGGAGAAGCTGTTCAGACGAAATCGTCACAGAAAGGTTCACCTATGCTCTGACTACAACGCCACCCAGTGGTGAGCAGCGGCTATCAAAACACAACCAGACAAATTTCCCAGGCCTAAGGAGATAGCACACAAAGCCTGACCCGAAAATATTTAACGGTTTCAGAGATATTCACGTTTAAAGTCGCGGTGGTGGCGGCGGATCCGGCGGAGCCGTTTCTCATGAAAACATCAGAGCATCCACTTTGTGGAAATGCTCTAATGAGTGGCCGGCATGAAAGCCTAGACCTACCAAAGCCGTCATTTTTAGACTGATCGTGTATAAGTTGTAGTCTGTAACGAATATAGTCATTTGTGTGTCCCGGTCACGTCTTCTGGAGAAAAGATAATGTCCTCTGGAGACCCTCAGAGTAATATTTCTGTAAAGCTAACGTCTTCTGGAGAAAGTCAGAATAACATATCTGTGAAGCCATCGTCTTCTGGAGAAACTCAGAGTAACATCGCCGTAAAGCTAGCTTATTCTTTAGAAAATCCGGGTAATATCTCTGTAAAGCTATCGTCTTCTAGAGAAAATCAGAGTAATGTCTCCGTAAGCTATCGTCTTCTGGAGAAAACAAGAATATCTCTGTAAAGCTATCGTCTTCTCGAGAAAATCAGAGTCACGTCTCTGTAAAGCTATCTTCTTCTGGAGAAAATCAAAATCACATCTCTACAAAGTTAACGTCTTCTGGAGAAAATTAGAGAGAGAAATATCTCAGTATTAAACTACCTCATTGAAAGTACAATTATCTTTCATACACCAAGAATGTGTTTACCATAAACCCGTCTTTAATCTGAGGAAAAGGTATAGGTGTGTCTCTATCAATCTACCGTTACCTTCACAAGTGGTACCGTCAATCTTAAGTTGAAATCCGGGGAGACAGCTGCAGGCGAAGGCTCCGGGAATGTTGATACAGCCAAACGTACACTCCGTCTCTGGCAAACCACATTCGTCTATGTCTGAACAACGAAAAACTATCATGTGAGAACAGAACGATCAAAACACTTGGATACATTCCAATAGAAACAAATCACACCCGCTTTCTTTGTGATTGGGATGGACTTTAAGGATAGCTGTCCCCTTAGAGGCTCAAAATTGGTCATTTTTTTATTTCTTCATTCAAATATTCACTATTTCCTCTAACATTTGCGTGGTGAAAAAATCAAATCAAAATTATAAGTAGAAATGCTTCAATATTAGGATTAAAAATTTTGTTTCCGAGGCACTGGATCAATTAAACAGATTGCCTTAGCTTGGGCTTGGCTACTATTATTTTTATCTGTTAAATTTCCCTTTCCAAAACTCATTTCCGCAGTATTATGGTAAGCTAATTATCTATTAGTCCTACTTACTTACTTTAATCTACCCTCTTCTGATCAAAATCACGCAAACATCCGTATTTTTGTTTCTAATCATAACAGTGACACTTCACTCAGACACCCGCCGTGAAGTAATCTACACAGATGTGAACAATTCTCAGCTGAACAAGTTTTAGCAAGTTTTTAAGTTTAAATTGGACTTTAAACCGCCTTGATGAAGAAAACTTAGTGTAATAGTTATCCAGAATAAACAGGAATTTGAGTAGGTCCCATTAGACAGATTAAAAATGTATTTGACAATAGAATTCAAGCAAAAAAATTGGATTGATTCTTCAGATGTATAGCTAGACACATTTTGCCCGATTTCTAGCCTTTCATTTTTGTACAAAATCCGAGATTTAAACGTTTATTTCTCGAAAAGTATCCATGCTACGCTTTTGAAATGTGGCATGCTTGTTACTTATAAGGTGATCCAGTAAACCCTATCTCACTTTTTGTAAGTTCGGATTAGTTTTTTAATTATTCAACTTTTAAGACGAACGACCGTAAAATAGTACGTTTTTTTTCAATTTATTTTAGTAAAATAGCTGTAAAAACAAAACCAGGTAAAAATTTGAAAAAAATGAGATAAAGTTTACTAGTTCGAATTGTCTCCTGTAAGGGTATACCATCAAAGTTGAAACAAGACCAACAGTTTTCATGAAATATCAATTGAAAAATGGACGCTATTGTTTTAATTTTAATTTTTTTAAATTGGAATATTTTCTACACAGTAGCAACGTTGGTTATACAAATCACATAGTTGGGATCTCTACGATCTACGCTTTCATAAAATATATAGTTTGTTTTGTTATCTTGTATATTTATTGATACAGACGACAAATTGTCACGGGGGTGCAAAAACTGCCTCTAAGGGGACAGCTATCCTCAACGTGAGATGTTAGATGAGCCGAAGTGTACTTTTCAAGCTAAATTTGAAGAAAATGATCTCCAATAATTTTTTATATCCGGCGAACTTCCTTGTATTCGTTGCAAAGAAAGCAATGTGCATTTGCAATCTGCAGTATTACGTGATGCTCGCAGCATTGTTGAGTGGATTATCTGGTATAAAGGTCAGACAGAGACAAAAATTACATTTGATGTAAATAAAAGTTAACCCCTAGGTCATACACTCGGATACACCATTGGCACTCTTCCTATACCGTAATATAATTTTCAGCTAAAAGAAGTATAAAGATTATGTTTTTTCGTACACAATCTTTTGCGTGCAAAAAAAATAAACAGTGATTGGGTTTCACACATATCTGTGGATGTGCAATTTCACCAAAGTACGAGGACAAATGGTACACATTTTGTGTAGTTTATGTACAGAGTAGATTTTCGAGAGTAGTTTATATATATTGAAGCGAAATAGTGCTATCAATTCACTAAACGCAGTCTCTGGTTTGCAACACAGCTGACTCCTACAATCCTTGTTGTGTTTTTTTTTTGCATATGAAGCAGAGGCAGTCACGTCCGAAATGACGACCCTTTTCATTTTAAAATTTCTTCCAATTTCAAGTTCGTCAAATCTAAGGAATGCCCTGTTTGTCACTGTTTTTAAAATCTTTCATTTTGTTTAATAATGATCCCGCGTTAACTAATGGTCGAGTTGGCCAATTTCAGGTGTCCCAAGTTGATATGATGCATTCTTTTTTGATAAGGTGATAAGAGCAACTCCGAATACTGAACTCATAGCGATATTCTGTATTTTGGTGCAATTATGTACACATGCAGCCGATATTCCTGATGATGGATGGCTACATAGTTGCGCCGTAACATAAAAATAACTATGACTTCATTATTCGGAGTTGCCCTTGCTTTGTAATCTTTGAAGTAGAACTAAGGTCTGTTCCTTTTAATAAGTCGTCTACTTTGAAGCTTGCCAAAAATCGAAAATTAACTCTGTTAAATTTTATTTTTTTGTATACCGTAATGTTGAACCAAATGAACTCTACAAAATGACCATATTACTCCGTGATATCGATAATATTATTACGCTTGAAATTCTGTTCTTATAAAACTCCAGTACAGTTGTTTCGTGTATCGGGGCTCAATTACATAGACGTCATAATGCAGTCTGATTAAAACAAGACAAAACTGTCGCTTCGCTTGGGTCTGAATCACAGGCCCTCAAAACAAGAGTTTTGGGGGTGTGGGCGGTGGTATTACGGTGAACTGTCGAAATATGGGGTCTCTATATATAACCTCATGGTGTATTTTTATATAAAGCATGGGGTTATATATAGAGACCCCATATTTCGACACTTCACCGTAATATGACCGACAGTAGTATATATTACTGATTACAGAGCTTATTTTGCCGGGAAAGATAACTCTTGTTTGCGGAGGAAATTGCGGAGGGCGCCACCAGCGCGATTGACCAAAAACTACCTCCAGCACAAGAGAGCTCCATGCTCTGGGTGACTATAGTTCCGGCAAACTTTGACCTTTGTATTCCTCCGCGGTGATGCGGTCTGGCGGTGATGCGGTCGCGGAAGAAAGCTTCCGCGTAGAAAAAGTAGTCCCTAGACTACAAATACGCTGCATGGTCCGATTGGGCCGAGTGAGGCTCTTTTCAGTCATGTCATGGGTGTTTTCACAGAATAAATAAATAAATAAATTTTAATTAATCAATAAATAAATCAATAAATCAATAAATAAATAAATAAATAAATAAATAAATAAATAAATAAATAGAGAAGAAAAAAAAAAAAAAGTGAAACTCTATACAACGAACCCGGGACTCGAACCCGGGTCCTCTTTATCCAGAGGCAGACACGTTATCCATTACGCCACGAGTCCTGTCGTATATTCCAACGTTAAAAATATCAATATATAAATCTTCGGCACATACTGGTGCACTGGTCAATGTTGAATCTAATGGAAAACCTACTTCTATACATTTGCGGTAGGGTTGCTTGGATTTATTTTTCTCGTCTCGTCATGTAGAACACGATGGGAAGGGGCGCGGAGCGAATCGGTGAAATTTTTGAAAAAAGTCACCGAGGTCTGTATATAGCTCCAAGGGAGACAACTCGTGTAGACCAAGGGTATGGAAATAGACGTTTTGGGATCTAGGGGAGCCACTAATGGACCGAATGGGTCGAGTGAGGTATCATTGTAAAGCATTCGTGAAGGGGCATCTGATGGGCTGGGTGTGGGGTTGGAATAGCATTATTCTGCGCATGCGCGGTGGCCGAAGGGTATGGAAATAGACGTTTTGGGATCTAGGGGAACCAATATTGGTCCGATGGGGTCATATGAGGTATCAAAGTGAAGCATTCGTGAAGGGGCATCTTATGGGCTGGGTGTGAGATTGAGATATCGGCATTCTGCGCATGCGCGGTGGCCGAAGGGTATGGAAATAGACGTTTTGGGAGCTAGGGGAGCCACTATTGATCTGATTGGGTCGAGTGAGGTATCAAAGTGAAGCTTATGTGAAGGGGCATCTGACTGGACTAGCGGCTCTGGCGTTGTCACCATTCTGCGCATGCGCGGTAGACCAAGGGTATGGAAATAGACGTTTTGGGATCTAGGGAAGCCAATAATGGTCCGATTGGGTCGAGTGAGGTATCAAAGTGAAGCCTATGTGAAGGGGCATCCAGTCATGGGTGGGTGCATGTAAAAGTTTTCCTGAAAAAAAAAACGGAACACGGACTTTATCGAAAAAGCCTGGAAAATGTCTATATGGGGTATGGGGGGTATATAGGTCGCCGGGCTTATTGGGGCTTGCCTATCAATAGAGTTATCTCCCCCTAGTTCTAGCGTGGGTGTATGTAAATGTTTTCCTGAAAAAATACGGAATACGGTCTTTATCGAAAAATCCGGCAAAATGCCTATATGGGGTATGGGGGGTATAGGACCAATGTTGAACCTAATGGGAAACCTACTTCTCGACATTTGCGGTATAGGTTGTGGGGGTCTCGTTTTCTTAGTCTCGTCATTTAGAACATGATAGGAAGTGTCCCGGCACGAAACGGTGAAATTTTTGAAAAAGTACCATATAGCCCATATAGTCCCATACTGGCTATATGGGGTATAGGACCATCCTGGGAAACCTTCTTCTCGACATTTGCGGTATAGGTTGTGGGGTCGCGTTTCTCTCGTCTCGTCATGTAGAACATGATAGGAAGTGTCGCGAAGCGAATCGTTGAAATTTTTGGAAAAAGTTCAGGGAGACCCATATAGTCCCATACTGGCTATATGAGATATAGTACCATCCTGGGAAACCTTCTTCTCGACATTTGCGGTATAGGTTGTGGGGTCGCGTTTTACTCGTCTCGTCATGTAGAACATGATGGGAAGGGTCCCGGAGTTAAGCGGTGACATTTTTGGAAAAAGTCACCGAGGCCTGGGTAAGCCCATAGGCCTATAGTGCATGGCTATGGGGCTACAGACCCATACGGGGTGGACGTTTTGGGGTCTAGGTGAGCCCCTAATGATCCGATGATGTCGTATGAGGTCTTATTTTGAAGCTCTCGTGGAGGAGCATCCCACTTGGCTAATGGTTCGTCCGTGATCAATGGTCTGCGCATGCGCAGTCTGGCCGTAGTATAGAAAACATGCATTTTGGAGGCTATGTGGGTGTATGTTCAGGATAGAGATGGACCGCTATGGGTTCGAATGGGTCGTGGAAGGTGTCAAAGTGAAGCTTGTGTGGGGTAGAGTCAGAATGGCGTGTTTTTGAATGCAAGTCGCGTCAATCTGCGCATGCGCAGTTGGTTGTAGTAATTATAGTGGTCATTTTTGGGGCTATGTGGGTGTATGTTTGGGGTAGAGAGGGACCATCCTTGGTCCGAATGCGTTGTGTGAGGTGTCATGTTGTAGCTCTCGGGGTGTACATTCCGATTGGAGGCATGTCCGCTTCATCTGCGACGTCATTGGTGACATCATTGGTACGAGTAGTAGCGAAAGTGGTCATTTTGGGGCAGTGAAGGAAGGTATTTGGGGTAGAGAGGGACCATCCTTGTTCCGAATGGATCGTGTGAGGTGCCATTTTGTAGCGCTTAGGGTGTAGATCCCGATTTAAGGGATGTTCGCGTCATCTGTGACGTCATCAGTACGAGTAGTAGCGAAAGTGGACATTTTGGGGCAGTGCAGGTAGGTATTTGGGGTGACCATCCTTGGTCCGAATGCGTCGTGTGAGGTGTCATCTTGTAGCTCTCGGGGTGTAGATCCCGATTTAAGGGATGTTCGCGTCATCGGTGACGTCATCAGGACGAGTAGTAGCGAAAGTGGACATTTTGGGGCTATGTGGGTGTATGTTTGGGGTAGGGAGGGACCATCCTTGGTCCGAATGCATCGTGGGAGGTGTCATTTTGTAGCGCTTAGGGTGTAGATCCCGAGTTGAGGGATGTTCGCTTCATTTGTGACGTCATCAGTGACGTCATCAGTACGAGTAGTAGCGAAATGGGCATTTTGGGGCTATGTGGGTGTATGTTTGGGGTAGAGAGGGACCATCCTTGGTCCGAATGCGTCGAGGGAGGTGTCATTTTGTAGCGCTTAGGGTGTAGATCCCGAGTTGAGGGATGTCCGCGTCATCTGTGACGTCATCAGTGACGTCATCAGTGACGTCATCATTACGAGTAGTAGCGAAAGTGGGCATTTTGGGGCAGTGAAGGATGGATTAGTAGTATGAAAGCGCATGTCGAGCCCCATTGACCTTGCGGCGCATTGCGCAATGAGTATGCATGTGTGTGTGTAGGCGTCTGTGTGTGTGTGTGTGTATGCGTCTGTGTGTGTGTGTGCGTGTGCGTGCATGTGTGTGTATGCGTCTGTGTGTCTGTGTATGCGTCTGTGTGTCTGTGTGCATGTGTGCTTGCGTGTACGTGTGTGTATGTGTGTGTGTATGTGCGTGTGTGTCTGTGTGCATGTGTGCGGTGTGTGTACGTGTGTGTGTGTGTATACGTCTGTATGCGTGTGTTTATGCGTGTGTGTGTATGCGTCTGATGCGTGTGTTTGTGTGTGTGTGTGTGTGCGTCTGTGTGTCTGTGTGCGTGTGTGCATGCGCCGAGTTCTAAGAGCCCCGGAGAGAGAACAACAACAACAAGGATGACACATGAGAGAACAACAAGAAGTTTTTGTCATATAGTTTATTATCCCCAAATTTTACATCATATCCAGGCTGGGGGAGCCGCCCTGGGTATGTGTAGTATGTTCACAGCAAAACAAATTGAAATATCAAACACCATGTTTTATTATTCAACGCATCGTCACATCAGGTACAAGTGTTTACTGAGCTCAAGTCAACGATCAGCATGTAGACATAGAGAGCATGTTGTGGTATTCATCAGTGCATGGGTGACGCATTCATCCGATGGAGGTGGTTGGTCGTCTTGGTAAGGAAAAACGTAACATTGGTTACCCTCTTTACCACCCATTGTGTGTTGGGGCGTTGACGATGTGCCCATCTCAAGGCATCCAATTGTTCCTCTTGGGCCAGCATCATCTCTAGCGACGCCCGGTGAATGATGGTAAACGGCAGGTCAAACACAAGGTTGTTGCCACTGGGGTAATAATACCGTAACTGGTCCGTCCTTTTGTGACGTAAGATGTACCCGAAAGCGACATTCAATTTGAAGGCCGTAGTTTGATCTTCGAAGATGGCTTCCACGTAGCTGCGTAAACGGGTGAGTTTGGTCAGTGGGAAATTGTAGATATCTTGAATAGGGCGATGTTTGTGGAAACAGTACCGTGTCATGGACCAATGGCCCCGATCGTCGTCACTCACTGGATGGTTGTCCTGTAAGAGATCGCTGGGAACATTTATGGGCTCGACCATAAAATGTTCGATGTTGTCAGGCGAATGACTGGGAGCAGTAATGCTGGGGTCCGGCTGGATATCCAGGCTCTTCTGAACTGTGGGTATTGACAGACTCTCCGTCATCGCATCACCAGTGGCATTCGTCTCCCCGGGCTTATCTTCACTGGGTCTGACCTTCCACGGCTCCTCTTCAGTAGAAGGTTGTCGCTCATACCGTGGTGATGAACTATGAATCAAACGTTGGTGTCGCAGCAACTGACTGGGTCGTTTGAAAAGCCGACCACAATCCTCGCATGGACGCTTGGGTGGCCCATGAATTGAACGTTCATGGCGCAGTAAAACATCCTCCCGATTGAACGACCGTGCGCAGGTTGTACATGTATACCGAGCATCGTTGTGGGTGGAGGCCTCGTGGCGTCGTAAATTATCTAGACGAGTAAACAGCTTCTGGCAAGTTGTGCAAGAGAACATATGGGCTGTGTATCTGGAAATGATGAATGCCGTAAAAATTCCCACTTTTATACGTTTTGCCGTGACACTCGTGCCTTTTCGGCAACCTCCGTGTCCCTACCGTGACACTCGTGTCTTTTCGGCAACTTCGGGCACCTGTATGTGTCTGTGTGTAAGTGTGTATGCGTCTCTGTGTATACGTCTGAGTGCGTGTATGTGTGTGTGTGTGGGTGTGTGCTTGCGTGTGTGTACCCGTGTGTGTGTGCTTGTGTGTGTGCGTGTGTACGCGTGTGCGTGTATGGGTCTGTGTGTATGCGTGTGTGTGTGTGTGTATGCGTCTGTGTGTATGTGTATGTGTGTGTATGCGTGTGCGTGTATGTGTGTATGTGCGTGTATGCGTCGGTGTATATGTGTGTGCGTGTATGTGCGTGTGCGTGTGCGTGTATGCGTGCGTGTGTGTGTATCCAAGTGTATGTATGCGTCTGTGTGTGTGTATGTATGCATGTGAGTGTATGTGTGGGTGTGCGTGTGTGTATGCGTGTGTGTGCGGGTGTGTATGCATGTGTGTATATGCGTCTATGTGTGTGTGTCTCCGTATGCAGGCACACGCTCCTCTGGTGCACCCTCTACCAAGGATGTTCACGAATGTTCCACCATCTCGGCCTTCTATCAGGCCTAGGTCAGGAGCTCTCATGTCCTGCATGTGAATAGTCAGTCATATTGTGTGTATGCATGTGTGCGTCTCTGTGTATGCATCTGTGTGTGTGTGTGTGTGTGTGTGTGTGTGTGTGTATGTACGTGTGTATGTGTGTATGCGTTTGTGTGCATGCGCTTGTGTATGTGCGTGTATGTGTCTGTGTGTATACGTCTGTGTGCGTGTGTGTGTGTGTGCTTGCGTGTGTGTGTGTGTGTGTGTGTACCACCACCACCACCACCACCACCATCACCGCCGCCACCACCGGGCGTTGACGGGCGTCAACGCCCGGTGGTGGTGGTGGGAACTCCCGTGTGGCAGAGCTCTTGGATCGGAGCTCTTGGAGCTCAAAGCCTGTGGAGCTCAGATCTCGGAAGTGACATTTGCATACGACCTCTGTGAGGTCACTTCCGCTTCCGTTCACGTGACCGGAACTGACCTTTGACCCTGGCGCGCAATTTTATGAGAACCCGGATGTAAGATGAGGACCCGGATGTAAAACCACAGTACCCAGGGAAGTGACCTTTGACCCTGCGCTACTCGGAAGT
Source organism: Hanleya hanleyi (assembly GCA_036873755.1). Taxonomy (NCBI): domain Eukaryota; kingdom Metazoa; phylum Mollusca; class Polyplacophora; order Lepidopleurida; family Hanleyidae; genus Hanleya; species Hanleya hanleyi. The sequence goes on from JAVTVY010024020.1 coordinate 74,731, forward strand.
GACGTCATCGTAAGCAGGCACACACACACACACATACATGGTGCACCCACACCCTGGTGTACCCTACGCCCTACGGGCCGGGTACAGGGTGCACCAGGTCTGTGTATGCGTGTGTGTGTGTGTGCCTGCTTACGATGACGTCACTTCCGAGTAGCGCAGGGTCAAAGGTGCCCGAAGTTGCCGAAAAGACACGGGTGTCACGGTAGGGACACGGAGGTTGCCGAAAAGGCACGAGTGTCACGGCAAAACGTATAAAAGTGGGAATTTTTTACGGCATTCATCATTTCCAGATACACAGCCCATATGTTCTCTTGCACAACTTGCCAGAAGCTGTTTACTCGTCTAGATAATTTACGACGCCACGAGGCCTCCACCCACAACGATGCTCGGTATACATGTACAACCTGCGCACGGTCGTTCAATCGGGAGGATGTTTTACTGCGCCATGAACGTTCAATTCATGGGCCACCCAAGCATCCATGCGAGGATTGTGGTCGGCTTTTCAAACGACCCAGTCAGTTGCTGCGACACCAACGTTTGATTCATAGTTCATCACCACGGTATGAGCGACAACCTTCTACTGAAGAGGAGCCGTGGAAGGTCAGACCCAGTGAAGATAAGCCCGGAAAGACGAATGCCACTGGTGATGCGATGACGGAGAGTCTGTCAATACCCACAGTTCAGAAGAGCCTGGATATCCAGCCGGACCCCAGCATTACTGCTCCCAGTCATTCGCCTGACAACATCGAACATTTTATGGTCGAGCCCATAAATGTTCCCAGCGATCTCTTATAGGACAACCATCCAGTGAGTGACGACGATCGGGGCCATTGGTCCATGACACGGTACTGTTTCCACAAACATCGCCCTATTCAAGATATCTACAATTTCCCACTGAGCAAACTCACCCGTCTACGCAGCTACGTGGAAGCCATCTTCGAAGATCAAACTACGGCCTTCAAATTGAATGTCGCTTTCGGGTACATCTTACGTCACAAAAGGACGGACCAGTTACGGTATTATTACCCCAGTGGCAACAACCTTGTGTTTGACCTGCCGTTTACCATCATTCACCGGGCGTCGCTAGAGATGATGCTGGCCCAAGTGGAACAATTGGATGCCTTGAGATGGGCACATCGTCAACGCCCCAACACACAATGGGTGGTAAAGAGGGTAACCAATGTTACGTTTTTCCTTACCAAGACGACCAACCACCTCCATCGGGTGAATGCGTCACCCATGGACTGATGAATACCACAACATGCTCTCTATGTCTACATGCTGATCGTTGACTTGAGCTCAGTAAACACTTGTACCTGATGTGACGATGCGTTGAATAATAAAACATGGTGTTTGATATTTCAATTTGTTTTGCTGTGAACATACTACACATACCCAGGGCGGCTCCCCCAGCCTGGATATGATGTAAAATTTGGGGATAATAAACTATATGACAAAAACTTCTTGTTGTTCTCTCATGTGTCATCCTTGTTGTTGTTGTTGTTGTTCTCTCTCCGGGGCTCTTAGAACTCGGCGCATGCACACACGCACACAGACACACAGACGCATACACACACACACACACACGCATCAGACGCATACCCACACACACACACACGCATAAACACACGCATACAGACGTATACACACACACACGCGTACACACACACACGTACGCACACATGCACACAGACACACAGACACACACGCACATACACACACACACATACACACACACGTACACGCAAGCACACATGCACACCGACACACAGACGCATACACACACACAGACGCATACACACACACACATGCACGCACACACACACACACAGACGCATACACACACACACACACACACAGACGCATACACACACATGCATACTCATTGCACATTGCGCCGCAAGGTCAATGGGGCTCGACATGCGCTTTCATACTACTAATCCATCCTTCACTGCCCCAAAATGCCCACTTTCGCTACTACTCGTGATGATGACGTCACTGATGACGTCACAGATGACGCGGACATCCCTCAACTCGGGATCTACACCCTAAGCGCTACAAAATGACACCTCCCTCGACGCATTCGGACCAAGGATGGTCCCTCTCTACCCCAAACATACACCCACATAGCTCCAAAATGCCCATTTCGCTACTACGCGTACTGATGACGTCACTGATGACGTCACAAATGAAGCGAACATCCCTCAACTCGGGATCTACACCCTAAGCGCTACAAAATGACACCTCCCACGATGCATTCGGACCAAGGATGGTCCCTCCCTACCCCAAACATACACCCACATAGCCCCAAAATGTCCACTTTCGCTACTACTCGTCCTGATGACGTCACCGATGACGCGAACATCCCTTAAATCGGGATCTACACCCCGAGAGCTACAAGATGACACCTCACACGACGCATTCGGACCAAGGATGGTCACCCCAAATACCTACCTGCACTGCCCCAAAATGTCCACTTTCGCTACTACTCGTACTGATGACGTCGCAGATGACGCGAACATCCCTTAAATCAGGATCTACACCCTAAGCGCTACAAAATGGCACCTCACACGATCCATTCGGACCAAGGATGGTCCCTCTCTACCCCAAATACCTTCCTTCACTGCCCCAAAATGACCACTTTCGCTACTACTCGTACCAATGATGTCACCAATGACGTCACAGATGAAACGGACATGCCTCCAATCGGAATGTACACCCCGAGAGCTACAACATGACACCTCACACAACGCATTCGGACCAAGGATGGTCCCTCTCTACCCCAAACATACACCCACATAGCCCCCAAAATGACCACTATAATTACTACAACCAACTGCGCATGCGCATATTGACGCGACTTGCATTCAAAAACACGCCATTCTGACTCTACCCCACACAAGCTTTACTTTGACACCTTCCACGACCCATTCGAACCCATAGCGGTCCATCTCTATCCTGAACATACACCCACATAGCCTCCAAAATGCATGTTTTCTATACTACGGCCAGACTGCGCATGCGCAGACCATTGATCACGGACGAACCATTAGCCAAGTGGGATGCTCCTCCACGAGAGCTTCAAAATAAGACCTCATACGACATCATCGGATCATTAGGGGCTCACCTAGACCCCAAAACGTCCACCCCGTATGGGTCTGTAGCCCCATAGCCATGCACTATAGGCCTATGGGCTTACCCAGGCCTCGGTGACTTTTTCCAAAAATGTCACCGCTTAACTCCGGGACCCTTCCCATCATGTTCTACATGACGAGACGAGTAAAACGCGACCCCACAACCTATACCGCAAATGTCGAGAAGAAGGTTTCCCAGGATGGTACTATATCTCATATAGCCAGTATGGGACTATATGGGTCTCCCTGAACTTTTTCCAAAAATTTCAACGATTCGCTTCGCGACACTTCCTATCATGTTCTACATGACGAGACGAGAGAAACGTGACCCCACAACCTATACCGCAAATGTCGAGAAGAAGGTTTCCCAGGATGGTCCTATACCCCATATAGCCAGTATGGGACTATATGGGCTATATCGTACTTTTTCAAAAATTTCACCGTTTCGTGCCGGGACACTTCCTATCATGTTCTAAATGACGAGACTAAGAAAACGAGACCCCCACAACCTATACCGCAAATGTCGAGAAGTAGGTTTCCCATTAGGTTCAACATTGGTCCTATACCCCCCATACCCCATATAGGCATTTTCCCGGATTTTTCGATAAAGTCCGTATTCCGTATTTTTTCAGGAAAAAATTTACATACACCCACGCTAGAACTAGGGGGAGATAACTCTATTGATAGGCAAGCCCCAATAAGCCCGGCGACCTATATACCCCCCATACCCCATATAGACATTTTCCAGGCTTTTTCGATAAAGTCCGTGTTCCGTTTTTTTTTTCAGGAAAACTTTTACATGCACCCACCCATGACTGGATGCCCCTTCACATAGGCTTCACTTTGATACCTCACTCGACCCAATCGGACCATTATTGGCTTCCCTAGATCCCAAAACGTCTATTTCCATACCCTTGGTCTACCGCGCATGCGCAGAATGGTGACAACGCCAGAGCCGCTAGTCCAGTCAGATGCCCCTTCACATAAGCTTCACTTTGATACCTCACTCGACCCAATCAGACCAATAGTGGCTCCCCTAGCTCCCAAAACGTCTATTTCCATACCCTTCGGCCACAGCGCATGCGCAGAATGCCGATATCTCAATCTCACACCCAGCCCATAAGATGCCCCTTCACGAATGCTTCACTTTGATACCTCATATGACCCCATCGGACCAATATTGGTTCCCCTAGATCCCAAAACGTCTATTTCCATACCCTTCGGCCACCGCGCATGCGCAGAATAATGCTATTCCAACCCCACTCCCAGCCCATCAGATGCCCCTTCACGAATGCTTTACAATGATACCTCACTCGACCCATTCGGTCCATTAGTGGCTCCCCTAGATCCCAAAACGTCTATTTCCATACCCCTGGTCTACACGAGTTGTCTCCCTTGGAGCTATATACAGACCTCGGTGACTTTTTTCAAAAATTTCACCGATTCGCTCCGCGCCCCTTCCCATCGTGTTCTACATGACGAGACGAGAAAAGTAAATCCAAGCAACCCTACCGCAAATGTATAGAAGTAGGTTTTCCATTAGATTCAACATTGACCAGTGCACCAGTATGTGCCGAAGATTTATATATTGATATTTTTAACGTTGGAATATACGACAGGACTCGTGGCGTAATGGATAACGGGGCTGCCTCTGGATAAAGAGGACCCGGGTTCGAGTCCCGGGTTCGTTGTATAGAGTTTAATTTTTTTTTTTTTTTCTTCTTTATTTATTTATTTATTGATTTATTGATTTATTTATTGATTAATTAAAATTTATTTATTTATTTATTTATTTATTTATTTATTCTGTGAAAACACCCATGACATGACTGAAAAGAGCCTCACTCGGCCCAATCGGACCATGCAGCGTATTTGTAGTATAGGGACTACTTTTTCTACGCGGAAGCTTTCTTCCGCGACCGCATCACCGCCAGACCGCATCACCGCGGAGGAATACAAAGGTCAAAGTTTGCCGGAACTATAGTCACCCAGAGCATGGAGCTCTCTTGTGCTGGAGGTAGTTTTTGGTCAATCGCGCTGGTGGCGCCCTCCGCAATTTCCTCCGCAAACAAGAGTTATCTTTCCCGGCAAAATAAGCTCTGTAATCAGTAATATATACTACTACCACCCCCCAAACTCTTGTTTTGAGGGCCTGTAATCTGAAGTAAAGCCTATGTGCTGGATGTCCGCCAAAAGGTGGCCTACTTCACGCCTGAATGAACCGTTTTTTCTCGCCGTAATTGTAAACAGACTGACACATTGTTTGGATAAGTTTCAGGAGAAATCTACATCAAACGGTTAAGAAATTGAACAACATCTGTGAGTCTACAGAGTCCCGCCTACATAAAAGAAACGTGAATTTCCTCCTTACACCGAGACAAAAAAAATAAAAAATGGTCGACTCAATCGATTTGACCATTGTCACATTTCAATTTAGAGAGCAACGGACACAAACCAGATGGGCTTCTTTTTTGGATCTAATAGCTCAGCAACATTTAGGTCTAATTTTAATCAGACTGTGTCATAATGCATTAATGTTCAAAAATCAACAATGCAGTCTTTCGCTTTCGGCAATTCCACTCGGCATCTGATGTAAACGACACTCCCACGGACCGCCTGTTATTACTTTATACGGCACCAACAGCCTTTCTGCCAGTGAGCACGAGAGAGAGAGAGAGAGAGAATTAACGTTTAACGTCGCATTCAGCAATATTTCAGCGACGACCAGTCACAGGGGCTCGTTACCGTTGTTAAATGGTTAAATAGGTTGATTATAGGGGGGGGTCGAGGTCGGTAATAAAAGCCTCTTTTATTACCGACCTCGACCCCCCCCCCCTATAATCAACCTATTTAACCATTTAACAACGGTAACGAGCCCCTGTGCGACCAGTGAGCACGAATACATTATGAGGTCTCCCTATGTAATTGAGGCCGGGTACATGAAACAACTATATTGGAGTTTTATATGGAGAGAATTACAAAGTAATTTCAAGTATGATACATTATCGATATCAGGGAGAAATGGTAGTCATTTTGTAGCGTTCACTTTGTTCTACATTCTGCAAAAAGAACCGACCAACTAAAATGGAGAGACTATAGTTATCATTATCATACCTTGACAAGCAATACCATTATCGGCCAGGTTGTAACCTTTGAAGCAGGAGCAGTTATAATGTCCAGGATAGTTCTGACAGATCTGTGGACATCCTCTGTTCATTGACTCGCATTCATTAATATCTGGAAATAACGCAGACGGATAAGAATAGTTATTAAAAAATAAATAAAATAATCATACTTTTATAAGTAGGATTTCTCGTTCAATTCAAAAGATTGTCTACACAGATATAAGATTTACGTATATTACGTTTACCAAGAATAGTTCAAATTCATTCAGAACTGGCTATGAACTACAAGTTTTCTAAGCGGATATAGTAGGCATTATAGGTTTCAGAACTTGGGAGAGTAGGAAGCAGGGTAGGCTGTAGGGTCGAACGATTGGTCGTCAGCACATTGCTCAATAATTGGCTTAGTTTTTATAAGAGACAACGCTAATTTGCTATACAAGCTCAGAACTTTGCCAGACTATTTCAGAGTTTCTGGTCGCCGATTAAACCTTAGTTCATATCTTTCATGTCTGGTACACATATGTCGAGATAATCGTCCAATCGTTCCAAAATCTGTTGCTAGAGGAGGATATCGGAGAGCCAGTAGGATCAGGGAGGAGTTGTGGATCGTGAGAGAAGGATATGGGAGAGCTGGAAGGATGTGGGAGAGGTTATGGGCCATGAGAGGAGGAGATGAGAAAGCTGGAAGGATAAGAGAAGAGTTGTGGGCCATGAGAGGAGGATATTGGAGATATGGGAGGATGAGAGTGGGATTATGGTCATGAGAGGAGGAAATGGGAGAGCTGGTAGAAAAAGAGAGGGGTTATGGGTCCTGAGAGGAGAATATTGGCGATATGGGGGGTGAGAGAGGGGTTATGGGTCAAGAGAGGAGGACATGGGAGAGCTGGTAGAAAGAGATGGGGGTTATGGATCGAGAGAGGAGGATATGAGATTTGGTATAGGACGAGAGAGGAGTTATAGACCGCGAGAGAAAGATATATGAGAGCTGGTAGGATAGGAGTGGAGTTATGGGTCGGGAGAGGAGGATATGGGAGAGCTGGTGGGATGAGAGAGGAGTTATAGATCGTGAGAGAAGGATATATGAGAGCTGGTAGTAGAAGTGAGGAGTTATGGTCAGGGAGAGGAGGATATGGGAGAGCTGGTAGGATGAGAGAGGAGTTACAGACCGTGAGAGAAGGATATATGAGAGCTGGTAGGATAGGAGAGAAGATATGTGTCAAGAGAGAAGGACATGGGAGAGCTGGTAGAAAGAGGTAGGGGTTATGGATCGAGAGAGGAGGATATATGAGAGCTAGTAGGGTGAGAGAGTAGTTGGGGGCCAGGAGAGGAGGACATGGGAGAGCTGGTAGAAAGAGATAGGGGTTATGGATCGAGAGAGGAGGATATATGAGAGCTACATGTAGTAGGGTGAGAGAGTAGTTGGGGGTCAGGAGAGGAGGATATGGGAAAGCTGGTAGGATGAGAGGGATAATGGGTTGTATTTAGCAACATTTCAGTAACATTTCACATTTCACCTGTACACGAATGATTATCGGCCATCAGATTGTACCCGGTTAGACATTCACATCTGTAAGAACCTGGTAAGTTTTCACAAATGTCAGAACAGCCGCCTCGATCAACTTTACACTCATCAATATCTAGCAATGAAGGAAAACATTGACATAAAGTAAAGAGGGTAGATTTAGGTTGAATGGTTCAATTATACCTCGGTACTGATGGTCCCAGCTTGCAAGCGAGGGAGTTGAAATTACAGTCAGCAAATGTTTCAAACATAGAAAGACAACAACTAATTGTTTAATATTAACTATCTGTTATCTGTTTTATATATCAGCTGCCTGGAAACTGAGATTTTAAGTCTTTTCACGCCCACGGATCGCACAGAGTTACTAGCTCGTAAGAAAGTCACATAAGAAAAAACGTGGAGGAAGCTGCTTGCTAGAACAAGACAGCCGTTGTAGTTACTTTTTTTTATTAAATTGTATCTGTTAAGTAAAATGAGATTACTAACATTCTATACTGATCAGATTCAAATGAGAGTACCTGTGCAGTTAGGGAGAGAGAATCCAGGACGACACTGACAAACCATTGGATGTGTACATGTTCCACCATTCGCACATGTTCCTGGTGCTAATCCATAGCATGTTGCTGAAAAGTGACAATATCCACTACGTGAAGCTTTAAACGAGTTTGTTTCGAAATTTCGACATAATGACCATGGAGACAGACTATGAAGTAATCATTTTTACTACAAAGGCAATGATATTAACTTGGAAGGTAATCACACTGACTATGAAGGTAATCATACTGACAATAAAGATAATCATATTACGAATATTATCACACTGACTACGAAATAATCACACTCACTATGAAGGTAATCACACTGATTATGAAGGTAATCACACTGACTATGAAGGCAATCATACTAATTATAAAGGCAATCATACTATGAAGATAATTACACGGACTACGAAGTTAATCATGCTTACTACCAAGTAAATCATACTTTCTATGAGGGTAATCATACTTAATATGGTGGTATCATACTGACTATGAAGGTGATCGTACTGACTATGAAGGTGATCGTACTGACTATGTATGTAATCACACCATGCAGGTAATCATACTGACTATGAAGGTAATCATACTGACTATGAAGGTGATCGTACTGACTATAAAGGTAACCAGACTGACTATGATGGTAATCATACTAACTGAGGGCAACCAGACTGACTGATGGTAATCATACTGACTATGAAGGTATTCATACTGTCTTTGTTGGTAATCATACTGACTACGAATGTAATCACACCATGCAGGTAATCAGACTGACTATGAAGGTATTCATACTGTCTTTGTTGGTAATCATACTGACTACGAATGTAATCACACCATGCAGGTAATCAGACTGACTATGAAGGTAATCATACTGACTATGAAGGTAATCATACTGACTATGAAGGTGATCGTACTGACTATGAAGGTAATCAGACTGACTATGATGGTAATCATACTGACTATGAAGGTGATCATACTGACTATGAAGGTAATCATACTGACTATGAAGGTAATCATACTGACTATGAAGGTAATCATACTGACTATGAAGGTGATCGTACTGACTATGAAGGTAATCAGACTGACTATGATGGTAATCATACTAACTGAGGGCAACCAGACTGACTGATGGTAATCATACTGACTATGATGGTAATCATACTAACTGAGGGCAACCAGACTGACTGATGGTAATCATACTGACTATGATGGTAATCATACTAACTGAGGGCAACCAGACTGACTGATGGTAATCATACTGACTATGAAGGTATTCATACTGTCTTTGTTGGTAATCATACTGACTACGAATGTAATCACACCATGCAGGTAATCAGACTGACTATGAAGGTAATCATACTGACTATGAAGGTAATCATACTGACTATGAAGGTGATCGTACTGACTATGAAGGTAATCAGACTGACTATGATGGTAATCATACTAACTGAGGGCAACCAGACTGACTGATGGTAATCATACTGACTATGAAGGTATTCATACTGTCTTTGTTGGTAATCATACTGACTTCGAATGTAATCACACCATGCAGGTAATCATACTGACTATGAAGGTATTCATACTGTCTTTGTTGGTAATCATACTGACTTCGTATGTAATCACACCATGCAGGTAATCATACTGACTATGAAGGTATTCATACTGTCTTTGTTGGTAATCATACTGACTATGTATGTAATCACACCATGTAGGTAATCATACTGACTATGTATGTAATCACACCATGTAGGTAATCATACTGACTATGTATGTAATCACACCAAGCAGGTAATCATACTGACTATGTATGTAATCACACCATGTAGGTAATCATACTGACTATGTATGTAATCACACCATCATAGGTAATCATACTGACTATGTATGTAATCACACCATGTAGTGTCATACTGACTATGTATGCTTAATCACACCAAGCAGGTAATCATACTGACTATGTATGTAATCACACCATGTAGGTAATCATACTGACTATGTATGTAATCACACCAAGCAGGTAATCATACTGACTATGTATGTAATCACACCATGTAGGTAATCATACTGACTATGTATGTAATCACACCAAGCAGGTAATCATACTGACTATGTATGTAATCACACCATGTAGGTAATCATACTGACTATGTATGTAATCACACCATGTAGGTAATCATACTGACTATGTATGTAATCACACCATGTAGGTAATCATATTGACTATGTATGTAATCACACCAAGCAGGTAATCATACTGACTATGTATGTAATCACACCATGTAGGTAATCATACTGACTATGTATGTAATCACACCATGTAGGTAATCATACTGACTATGTATGTAATCACACCATGTAGGTAATCATACTGACTATGTATGTAATCACACCAAGCAGGTAATCATACTGACTATGTATGTAATCACACCAAGCAGGTAATCATACTGACTATGTATGTAATCACACCATGTAGGTAATCATACTGACTATGTATGTAATCACACCAAGCAGGTAATCATACTGACTATGTATGTAATCACACCATGTAGGTAATCATACTGACTATGTATGTAATCACACCAAGCAGGTAATCATACTGACTATGTATGTAATCACACCAAGCAGGTAATCATACTGACTATGTATGTAATCACACCATGTAGGTAATCATACTGACTATGTATGTAATCACACCAAGCAGGTAATCATACTGACTATGTATGTAATCACACCATGTAGGTAATCATATTGACTATGTATGTAATCACACCATGTAGGTAATCATACTGACTATGTATGTAATCACACCATGTAGGTAATCATATTGACTATGTATGTAATCACACCATGTAGGTAATCATACTGACTATGTATGTAATCACACCATGTAGGTAATCATACTGACTATGTATGTAATCACACCATGTAGGTAATCATACTGACTATGTATGTAATCACACCATGTAGGTAATCATACTGACTATGTATGTAATCACACCATGTAGGTAATCATACTGACTATGTATGTAATCACACCATGTAGGTAATCATACTGACTATGTATGTAATCACACCATGTAGGTAATCATACTGACTATGTATGTAATCACACCAAGCAGGTAATCATACTGACTATGTATGTAATCACACCATGTAGGTAATCATATTGACTATGTATGTAATCACACCATGTAGGTAATCATACTGACTATGTATGTAATCACACC
>JAVTVY010024021.1:0-99804 GCA_036873755.1 Hanleya hanleyi
AGATATTAAAGGGACATGGAAAATCTTGAACCAAATGCTAAATAGGAATAACAGATCTCAGTTACCAACATCCTTCAATGATAATGGACATGATATCTCTGATAAGAAACATATAGCAGAAAAATTTAATAAATACTTTGGCTCGGTACCATCAAATCTGGATTCTCGAATCCCCAATTCCACAACACATTTTAGTGACTACTTACATGATAGAACTCCTCAAGACTTCCAGTTTCCAACTATTTCTCCTGTGGAGATAAAGCAAACCATATTACAACTGAAATCGGCTGCATCTGGCATAGACGACATACGGTCTTCCATGGTTAAGCGTGTTTGTGATTATATCTCCACCCCTTTATCATACATCATAAATTTATCCTTATCATCTGGTGTTGTACCAGACCCTCTGAAGATTGCAAAAGTAACGCCAATTTTCAAGGCTGGAGACCCACATATTTTCTCGAACTACAGACCAATATCTGTGTTACCCTGTTTTAGCAAAATTTTAGAGAAGGTTACAGCAACAGCTATTACAGACTTTTTGAACTCGAATGATATAATCTCCGATGCTCAATACGGCTTTAGGGCAAAACATTCAACGACGCTAGCAGCATGTACACTGCACGATTTACTTGTTACCCCTAAGGAATCCAAGCAGTATAGTATAGCTACATTTTGGATCTGTCAAAAGCGTTTGACACCGTCAATCACGAGATTTTATTAGCTAAACTGGAACATTATGGATTTCGTGGCGTATCTAATAAATGGTTAGAAAATTACCTTTTTAACAGAATGCAGACCGTAAATTATAATGGTTGTTTATCAAAACTCGCTCCTACCTTTTACGGTGTGCCCCAGGGGTCAATTTTAGGACCAATTCTTTTCTTAGTTTATATAAATGATATAACCAACGCGACCGACATGCTAAAATTTGTCTTATTTGCAGATGACACAAGCGTAACATGTTCTTCTGAAAATCTCCAAGATGCTGCAGACATAATGTCCCAAGAGTTATGTAAATTGTACCAGTGGTTGTGCTCCAATCGGTTATCCCTTAATATCGACAAAACCAAATTTATGATTATAAAACCGCATCTAGCACATTCGAAGAGACCAGATACTGAATTAGGAACCCCTTTACAAATCTCCGGAAACGAAATAGAGGTAGTTCAAAACTTTAAATTTCTCGGTATTTATATCAATAATAACTTAACATGGGTCTCCCATATCGATTATATTTGTAATAAAGTTTTCAGGAATATAGGACTACTCAATCATATTAAGAAATCCGTTAGCAAAAAAATACTATACATTTTATATTATTCTCTTATATTTCCACATCTATCGTACTGTAATACTCTTTGGGGAAACACATACACTAGTCATCTTAGACCTTTGACCTTACTTCAAAAACGTGCAGTACGACTTATAACATTTTCAAATAAGGTAGACCACACTGAACCCCTATTCCGGAAAACCCAGATTTTACAGCTGAATAAACTAAATACTTACCTTTTACTGTTGATAGTCCACAAATTTTTCTACTGCTCAACTCAACTGCCTAAAGCCTTTAGACAATATTTTACAAAACAATCAACAGTACATTACTATCAAACAAGAGGACATCAATTTAATATAGCTAGGCCGTTTTATCGGACAAATCTATCCTTCTACACCACTAAAATAGCTGGACCCCGTAAGTGGAATAAATTACCCCCCTCAATTAAATCCACACAATCTACTTCACTATTCAAATCACGCCTTAAATCATATCTGCTTGAAGACTGACCTGTCTCCATGCACATATATGCGCCTGGTATAATAATTCCATGTTGTTTATCAAGACTACAAATTTCGCATATTACATGTATTAGGGATAGAACAAGCCCCATGGGGCTTTATTCCCGCCTCTTACAGTTTGTGAGCATTACTAGAAATGAACTTTTATGTGGTGAATAAAAATCAAATCAAATCAAATCAAATCAAAACAGCGATCTTGCTGTGAGCGGTGGTGATACTAATTTTCTAGAAATATAGTGGGGGTAGGGGAACGTATTATCATTTGTTTATAATTGGAAGAATCAAAATGACTGACCCCCACTAAATTAATTGACCTATAATCAGATTAGAAAGAAATTATGAACGGAAACTTTCTGACATCATACGTTATCCTTCAGGGTCATTTTAAGTCGAAGTACGGAAACCTAGTGGCAAAGGATCATGAGAATGTCAAAAGGCAAAATAGCACTCAAGAAAGATATTAAAAATTTTGCGTTTTCGTTCAAACTTTCTGATTTCTTTGCCATAAAGCGCATGAAATTAATCTATTTTTTTCCGGAATAAGGGTGGGAGAAATGGTTGGATAACTTGACTAAAACTACTAAGTGATGTCATCGGAGCAGCCAAATTAGTTTGTTTTCATTTTCTGTTGGAGCTTTCAAATCTTCCGCTTAGGCTATATATAGATTAATCATTTTTTTAGTTTAACCGCACATTTATTGCAATTTGATTGTCCCATGTTTTATATTCAGAAGTATGTGTAACATACATGTATCAAGCTTATCGTGGATCTAGTTCATGAAAATCGCTAAAATTGGAAAAATGCAATCTGGCCATAAAATCTAATCATACCAATCAAAATTCTCTCTCAATCACGATAGAAATTATTCTAGAACGCTCAATGAGTAAGCACAAACAGTTCAATTTATGTAAAAGACTTGACAAGTTAGTTGCGGTATTGTCGGCTAAATGTATAACAGTAGATTGTATAACGAATGTTTCACATCAGTCGAGTATGTGTGACCAGACGAAAGGTCATTTGTGTAGGTAAACTTGATGCGGGAGAAAAAGCTATTACTATTCAGAAACGAATAGCGCAAACTAGATCATATGTGAAAAGGTCAGTTGAGTCTTCAGCAAAACACATAACAGATCAGAAATCTAATTTTCTGTGTCCATTGTCATCTGTTATGCATGCATATACAACTACACATACAGTTTCCTCGTTTAGATTACGTATCTCTATTAGGTAGAATATATTCGCATTTCGGATGTATGAACAACTGATGATTGCCCTATGGCGATGTATATGTGATTCATATCTTCGTAGATTATTTGAATTGATATATTTCAGTAGATACATGTTTATTTGTGTTTTTCTTACCCAAACTGATACGGCATGTATACCCACCTCAGCTGTATGGTCATTGTATCCCCAAACTCTCGTATCTCATCGATGGTATGGCTTCGTAAGTCAGAGGAAGTAATGTCATTATGGCATTATAGAGAATTGACGAAATACTATGGGACTTGTGACATGAAAATATTACTATATTACAGTACGCATCAGCTTATGAGGACCATCATTTGTCAGAATGGAGTAAATATCACAGGAAACTCCTTGTACAGCTGTAACATATGCTATAAGTTATAATTGGGTGGTCTATGGAGCATGAACATGAGAGTAGGCATGGTCCTGACCACACCACATTGAAACAATATATACAAATCCAAATAAAAAAGTGTAAGAAAAGATAAAAAGAAAACAAATGTGAGCACGTGGATGACCAACTGATAGGAATGAATCAAGAAAATAATTCGACAGACTCCTAATGTATATCATTTTGGCATTGTTCAGAAGATCATCGATCAAGGCTTACACTATTGTAAACTGTAATACAATTACCCTGCCATATGGCCTGCGCAAACTATAGTCGTTTCAAAGCCATTCCCCAAACAAGGGAGACTGAAATATACTCCTACTGTGGAAGAGTTCCTTTGGATACAAACATTCTAGTTTCAACTGATGAAGTCCAGAATAACAGTGCGAATGCAAATCATAGCAGTTGAGTACTAGTATATGGTTGTTCTCAACTGGTTTTACACATCTAGTAACTACTTCACGTTCCTTTGCTGAAGCAGATTCAGAAAGTTCCTTTTCCGAGTAATCGGAGGATCAATGCTATCCACTCTCACGAATATGCATAAACAATCGATGAAGCAATATTTATGTGTTTATTTCATTGATTAACCCTTGTACGGAGTCACTCTGCGAGATATGTCGTGCTGCTGAGAAAGAATATTACGCTGGATATATGGGGATGCTAGAGAAATGCATTCTAAAATAGAACAGAGATTCACGGGCTCAACTCGACTTGGAAACATTTTTTTTTGTATTGTGCGATTGTCTCTCGCTGTATCTTCCCAGGCAACAGTCAGATAACAACCCTATGTAATGTGTATACTAACTGCCCTGTTGTTTCCAACTTATCCAGTACATTCATTATATGTTAATGTCAGCATGCAGGAAGGGTCTAATCGCATGTTTTATGCATACCATATACGTAGAATACCCTTGCATGGATTTCAACCTTAGTGACAATTTGCGAAGGCATGGTAAACGAAAACCTTTCAGCTATAGATATTCTGACGTTGTTTGAAATCGTCAATGTTCTTATCAAGGATCCTCGGACAGAATTAGATAGCTAATCTTACATATCATGTATATCAAACCCTGGATGAATCCTCGTGATTGTATTATGGTTTCAAGTGATTTCATGGCAATTTAATTATGCTGCACTATTCCATGATAAACAATGATTTTGACTTGAAAGATTATATCCACCTGGCGCTGAACCTTCGTTTTCCTATCTACTTTCATGATAATTACCAACGTTCATTTAATGTCGTTCCCCTATATACCACTATAGATAGGGATTCCGAAAAAGCGCCCAAAGCACCATATAACATGATTCTAGCCCCATTGAGTCAGCTCGTAACGATGATTTATTGTATAAACGGTGGCCATTTTCCCCCAATTAGATGTTTCCTGCAACACTGTTCACTAAGACTTCTGAAATGTTAAACCTGGATTTTTTGGATACAATACTATCGAGATGCCTTATTCTGGTATTAGTGGCGGGTTCCGTCCTGCAGTAGAGTATTGGACGGAACTAAATGTACGTAAAAATGTATATTATGAGGCTATCATCACATCATGATAACGTTATGTTTCGAAAATCCTGACAAGCCCTTTACTTCGATAGGCCACTGAGGCAACTTCCCATACATATGGACGAAGTGTATCCAAACCCCAAATCCAATGTGTACCTCTGTTAGTGAATGTACCTATCTTTGCGATGTCATGATCTTTGCCACTAAGCTGCTTTAGAAGATCTTTTTTAGTGTTCTTTAAAAGAACACTGTATTGTAAGTAATTTGAAAGAAATCGGTTGATTGCATAAGCTTTAATGTATGTGCATATCTTCTGGTGTGTTGTGTTGATTACTTCTCGATTGCTGGGTTGTTGACTTGTTTTTGTCAGAATATTTAGAATGTCGTTTGATCGTCGCTATATAGCTGAAATATTGCTGAACGCGACATTAAACCTTAATTCTCTCTCTCTCTCTTTGCGATGTCATGAACTTAGATTAGATTAGATTAGATTTTATTCACCAAATAACCATGGAGAAATACATATTCAGTGTCAATCATATAAGGAGAAGAAAACAAATATATATATTATTTATATGATAACATGAGATTGACAGTTGTAGAATTGTGGATGGCGGGAATAGATCCCAGATGGGCTTGTTCTATCCCTAGATATTTAACTAAATAGGTTGAGCGAATGTAATAGGTGAGTTGAGCCAAAAAAAACGATGCGATGTGTACATAGCTTAATACGAAGGATCATCAAAATTGACTACATTTTTCAAGAAGATAGGATTTAACCTTTGACTTGAAGAGTGACGAGGAATCAATTGCTTTTAAGTAAGAGGGAAGTTTGTTCCATCCCCGAGGACCTGAGCACTTGAGAGTGTAATAAGATAAGTTGGAATAGTGAAATGGTCTGTAGAGATTGATGTTACGGGTTCTTGTTTGATGTTGGTGGATAGCATATTGCCTGGTGAAGTAGGTCTGGTAGATGTTTGGTAATTGGTCAAGGTTATACAAAAACTTGTGGACATGACGTAAGCAATAATATTGGTTCAGTTGAAGAAGTGGCAAAATTTGCAGCGAGAAGAAAATTGGAAGTGTATGATCACGTTTATTAGAAAGTGATATAATCCTTACAGCACGGATTTAGATGGCTTGAATACGTATTTCCCCACAGAATATTTCCGTACGTTAAATAAGGAAAGATCAGAGAGTAATATAATATGGAAAGTGTTTTCTTATTTATAGACCTTTTTTGTGATTAATTATACCTATGTTTCTTGACACCTTCCTGCAAATATAATCTATATGATTTGTCCAATTCAGAACATCATTAAACAGGATGCCAAGGAATTTGATATTATTCACCAATATATTATTCGATATCTGTTCCAGAAATGTGCACAGGGGGCAAGGGATCAGAGGTATTTTTACATTTTATTAACATATGTTTGGTTTTCATAACGTTCAGAGATAGACGGTTAGAAGAAAACCAGTTATGGAGTTTGTCCAGTTCGTTAGACATAGTGTCTATGAGATCCAAGATGTCTTTACCCGAGAGTACAACGCTAGTGTCGTCTGCAAAAAGGATAGTCATGAGTAAATCAGAAACTTTATCGATATCATTGATATACAAGAGGAAAAGAAGCGACTCGAGGATGGATCCTTGCGGCACACCGCTCGTAATTAATTCAGAAGAGGATAATGCATTATTATATGAAACACGTTGTTGTCTGTTTGAGATATAGCTTTTAAACCAATTATTTAATGGGCCCCTGAAACCGTAATTTAGTTTCGACAGGATTTGCCACAATGACTTCTTCTTTAGCTTCTTCACAATGACTTTATCAACCCAGTATGATATGGTATGATTTGTATTATTTTTATTCTTTAGTAAAAGTCATGAGTTTTATTTTGGTATCTAACATCTATCGTTTTGATTCAGTCAATTAAGCACAAACGATCGCAACTTCCCCATCTCCCATTTATTTCGTAAAGTTAGCACCACCGCCGCTCACGGTAAAATCGCTGCAGCTACCTTATGCCAAAATGGATTTTCGGTCTGCCACCACTGGGCTGAATCGCATACCATACTCTTCCATGCTGAAATGTCAAAAATTGGTCTGCAAACCAATCTGAATGACCATTTTGGGGTATCGACTCCCGGCCTACAATACGCCATCGTGACACTCGAAGTTTTTGATATGTGAAAGAGACACCTCAGACGAAGGAATCCATTGACATATTCTATTGGAGCAACTCTTGTTGAGCTGGATACTGGTTTCCCCCTTCGGATATACTGCTCGTGTAAAATGCACCTTGACCAGGTGACCAGCACGTGATAGTGATGTAGCTTTCCCTTTAGCGGAATGCAATCAGGAGCAAAAAAAAAAACAGAGACACGCTTGCGCACTGCAGCTCACGGCTCGTCAGCCCATCCAATTTTACTATGGTTTAATGCAGCAGGGCCATATAAAAACAAACATGAATGAATGAATGAATGAATGTTTAATCACCATACAGTATGTACAATATGTATATATATGTATAAATGGCGGGAATAAAACCCCAGAGGGTTTGTTATATCCCAAATGGTAAGAAATACAATATATTGGCAGGAAGCGATTGATGTAGTCAGAATTTATGGATTAAATGATATAATGGTGAATAGACTGTGTCGCACTGCTGAGCTCTTGTTATAATATAATTGACAAATAAAGAGAATATGCCGTTGGAGCTCGGTAGCCTAAGTAAATAACGATTTTATATAAAAGAGGGAATTGTCACATGTATACAGCAATGGAATTATGTACAATGTCGATGAAAGACGAATAACATATTGAATGCAACTTCAAATTATTATTGGTAAACAATAGACAGTGTTATATAAGATGGAGTTTCAAACGGCGTTTGAAAAGGGACTGGGATACACATGACTTCAAATCAAGAGGTAAGGCGTTCCAAATACGCGAAGCCTTTGATTTCGTAGAGTAAAAGGACAGATTTGAATGCACTCGTGGCCTATACAGATTAAGATTGGCTTGGCGGGTTGGATAGCAATGGACTTCAGAGAGTTTTGTAAAGTAATTTGAATATTTAGTTGGGATGGAGAGAGGATTATTAAGAAATCTATGAGTAAAAGATAATATCAGGTAATCGTTTATTTTATACAACGGGGTGACATTCAACTGCTTCATCAAGGGACTAGAGTGTGCATATTTAGTACTGGAAGTTATTATACGAATAATTCTTTTTTGCAAGATAAGAAGTGGCTTAAGATGAGTCGGGAGTGTGTTTCCCCACACCAAATTACAGTAAGATACATAAGAATAGAACAAGGAATAATATAACATGATCAGGGTTTTGTAATATCCCAATGAAATTAGGTCTCCTGCAATATATTTACGTATACAAACTTTCTATAATATATCACCTTTACCATGGTGTAAATTAATACAATTTATTATTTTGTTAAATTACGTCAAAATTTGACTTATTGTGTGCAGAGAACCTCTGTGCAGAGAACCTCTTCTCCATGTTAAGATAATTGGACGGCTCGACCGACGAAATAGGTCTAACAAAGACGATTTGTTCACTCACTTGTATTACCAACGGAAAATGTATTTACCCCTCACCAGAAAGATAAAGTCTAACTTGAAAAGTCTATGTAATTATATGTATTCATAAATGATGAGAAATTCAGCTGTTTCAGTGAAGACCATGTCGGCTGCACACCTGCCGTTGTCTCTGATTGGTCGAAAGCTAAAACGCTGAGCATCGATCGTTAGCGGACAAATGGTCGGCTTAGCGCTCGCGAGTTAATACCTCTTACATTGTGACTGGATTAGTCGGAATGATTATCTCTTGATGGCAATTGATTTCTTTGACGATGAGAACTGCCCTAACGTGTAATTTTGAGCTGTCTTGTCCGCTTAGATATTTGTGTATCTGCGATATTGTGCTAAGAAAATTATGGTCAAGCTGTCTAAGATGTACATTACACGATCACCCACAATTAAAGCTGTACATCGCACGAACCATCACAATCTAAGGTGTACATTACACGAACAATCACATTCTAATGTATACATTAGAATGTGGTACATTACACGAACACCTTTCGATTGAGATACAGAAACACCACACTTTTTTATTTCAAGAGACGTTTACTATGAGCCTACCACATATACCTTGAAATAAGTAATTCCAACTCAGTTTCTGTGAAGTAAGGCGAGCGGTTGGGGTGACGTTGGAAAAGTAAGACATGAAGAATAACAGTCAAATTTATCTACTAATTTTAGTTCTAACAAAACTAAACCATAACAATATTTTTGTCTCAACTCAGAAATTCTAATAATTTCATTAAATGTTTGACGAAACATATTGCAATTTTGGGGCGTGGAAACTAAGGTTACAACTTATGCAGCATACGCGTTCACAATTTCAGCACTAATAATTCCATTTAAAATTAAAAGAAGATACGGCTTGCATTGAGGGGTTGTTGGTACTAGACACACTGGGAGAATACATGTTGGGAACATTGGTATCATGGAAAGAACTGGTACATCCCCGAACGATATGAGGCAACAAATACGGAGGAACGGGATACATCATCAGTAGAGACCAACGTTAAAACGTTCCACTATTTCGTTCGACTGCGGATGATACGGCGTAGTACCATTTTTCTGACTATTTGATAACGACACAGCTCCTTAAACATACCTGACCTGAGACATTTGAGGTCGGTATGGGGAGGCGCCAAATCTCCCCCTCCCCCTCCCATAAATATTGTTCATGCTGCTTGGGCTAGTTGATTGGAATTTCCCACAATATATTTTGAGGTAAAGTTCTACCAGAACGTTACGAAAAGCAAGATAGCCGCATTGCTGACGTCACAGTGATGTCATATTTGAAAAATGCATTTTTGAGTTGATTGTTCAGTCAAATTTGCAAACAATATTATTTTGGTACTTTTTGTAGGTGAAATGAAAAATAAAATACGAAACAATTATCAAATAAACACTTTTATGCTGTAAAAGACAAACATTTTGAAGAAAACGTATGAAGACTCAACTTTCCAGTCACATCCCCATTACCGCGAATTTCAATTTATCCCTGATCCACTGCTCGGAGAGCTATGCAAATAGGCTTAAATGTCAGAAATGTCGGACTGTCAGCTCTTAATTTTTGGTCGTGTCGGAGATAGTATAGGAAATTTGATCAGGTGGGACCATAATGCCACTAGCGATGTCAAGTGTGCAAAAACATGCAATACAATGAATTGAGTGAGTCATCAATCTTTGGCAGACGGTAAGCATCTCTCACACTGACCTGTTTAAGCCTTCTGAACTCAATGCAAAAATTTTAAACTCCATCCTTGTCAGTGATGAGAACAATCGGTGATGCCCATTGGCTGAAAGATTTCTTTATTAACGCAATTGACTCAATGGGAAGACAGTTTGTGTATTTGTGTTATGTTTGCCTCTCTCCAGATCAGCATCGGATTGAGAAAATATGTCTTGGTGTTCCACCAATAAGGACTTATCTTCATATTTCACTTCTTTGATACTCTCCTGATACATGGTTTTCATGTACACAATTACATCATCTGTCGAAGGTAAAATGTTATTCAAAGTAAGAAAGCCGATCCCCGTAGATACTGTTTCCTTTATAAGATCACTAATATTGAACACTGGAATTAGTCAGCTATCGTTGCTCCGTATGAATGGCTTCTAGTTTCGCTCCCAGTTTAAACACGGATATTGCCCTTTCTTCTATGTCTGTGGTCTTCCAGCTAACAAGTCTGTTTTTCTGTTATTTTTTAAAGCAGAGGTTCGTATAGAGCGTACTGTCCCACTAAATTCCTGTCCTTGGGTATTTAGTATTTACAGCTATCTATTATGGTTACTGTCGGGTCAATGAAGACCCGACTACAACGTATTACATCTGACAGCCTAGCGCATACAAGATGCTGCCCTTCACAGGTTATACACCTTCGTCTCATTTCTATGATCCCCTCACATTTGATATCTGCGACAATAGCCTTGATGTAAGGTGGACTCGACAGGACACATTCAGTTGACACATCTCGAAAATCTTCAGTGGTTTGCATCTGTATCTTGTAAACTCAATACCGAAGGAACCAATTTCGATCGCTCTGGTGCTGGCATACAGCCATAGACGTTACTTGAAACTATCGTGACACAAGAGATACAATTTCCAATAGGTCCAGTAATGAATATCCCACTTTCTGAATTGCCAATCCCTATAGGAAGTACAGGTCTGCACTGTACTGCCTCTTGATGAACTGCAGACTCTTCAGTGTCCATCGCTGATGAACTTTTATTCGTGAGTAATCTATCTATAAGTAATATCTGATGCGGTATTCCGAAGGATATTTCGTCGTCACTGTCAATGTTCTCGATCCTCTAAAAGGCTCAACAGTGAACGATCCGAATGTTGCGAAGGCTAAATATACTAAACAGACAACGACGGAGTTTGATCATCCGGACTCCAATTTCCGTCAGAATCATCTATAAAAACTGGGGATACAAATATTTTACCTCGACCCAGATATCTTACTAGAATGTTAGTAACCATCTCTTTTTTTTGGTTTCATCTATTCGGCCACAATTTTGGTAAAAATGTCATGGAAATTCGTTGGGACAGTATTGAAGTCACTTTTGACAAATAAATCAAAAAAGGCATCTCCCGCCCATCGGAGCCGAATTTTTAGGAAATATGCTTAGGATAGTATTGGAGGGGCATCCCAGAAGTGAGGGGAGATGGGCAAAAAAGGGTATTTAACTCGAACTGGGGATCGGGCTATGAAGTTTGTCTAGTCGGTAAGGCCAAAATTCCGTCAAACTTGGTCAGGATAGCTGCTGGATCACCGGATCCAGCAGCTTGAAACAATAATTTAAAAAAAAGACCAAAAAGGCCTATTGGTCGAAAGGTTGAAAAACAAGTATGTTGGGTCGAGAAAAGCAATATAAAACAGAGAAAAAGAATAACAGATAAATGTAACTGGCACTGGAGTCAGGAACATGAAATGTACATTTACATACTCTAACTTTGTGCAATTTCATCTGTCATCATTTAAAGATGTGTAGGGCGGTATCCGAGGCAGATCCCTGGGGATGGTGAGAAATATATACATTCGACGAAACATGATGCAATTTCACCATAATACCATACCGATGACGTTTCCCCCGAACTAATGGTACCATATCGGTAACAAAGCGGACCGTCAGTGACCATGATCACCCTGGTATCGCCATGTTACTATTGCGAAGAAGCTGGCACCGCTATGGTACAGGTATCATACTGATGTGTACACAAGGTTTACACTGTGGAGAACTTGGTTTGTACATGTAAGTCATCTTGTCAGATTACGCCGATGTTCTATGCCATTGTTTTTCATTATGTTAAATAAGTCCGTTAATATGATAAATAATTTCATTTCAGCCGATATATTGATGGGTATAGAAATGTCATGGCCGCCAATTGATACATTTGCACCTGTTCAGTGCACAAGTAGTACGCCTGTATAGTAGCAGTTTATCACGATGTGTCATTGTGCAGCTGCAATGAGCTAAATTTAATACGGGTTTAGGCCAAATTTCATTTTGTGGAAGAGATCGGATGATCAGTACGTTAGAGACGTGATATCGGCCTGCATAATTCACTGATATCCTATCCCAACAGAGGTGTACACTGATTTGTTCACACATTGAACTAATCATCATTCTACCAACTTACACCTTTTCAGTTCATCGATGCATATCATGCATTAGCAAAAACTTTCTCGTAATGTGTACATTTTTGTGGTTGTATGTTAGAGTATTTTAGTTATATTGGTTGCACTCCATTTGTATACTCTCTGGAAAACACTTTAAGGAATTCGTTTATTCTGTTGTTATGCAATTGGGTATTCGAATTATGTTTACAATGGCATAAGCTCTAAATAACATCCCTGTGAATCAAACACACTTCGACAATAGAGGGCAATATTTTATCACACGGCAGAGTAAATGCTATCAACCATACACAGTGATTTTCATTGTTCACTTGTAAAATACGTCAACTGACTGTACAGCTCTAGTGGCACGTGAGCCAGAAAATAATCCTGGTACATGTAACTCTAGCAGGTCTGCCCCCTCCCCCACCAAACTTTCTGCGCTATAGCTGACACTCTGTGACTTTGTAGTTTATCATATTGAGGTCATTTGGGGGTCATTTGTCACAATCTCTTCTTGAAATATGCTACCTCATCTTCATACTTCTGCACAGAATCTAATTGCTGTAAATCAAGTAACTTTCGCGTGCATTTTCGCGAGTTCTAAATATTCGCGAAAGTGCAATGCGTGAAATGAAATGCGCCCTCCATATCGTGTCTCATCTTCACAAAAAAAGTCAACAAACGCAAAAGAACTCCCAAGATATTAGATAAATATAAAATGTTTGAAGAATTTCGTAAAATAGGATTTTAGGGCACTGCTATAGAAATTCTGGAATTGTGGATTTTCGGCAGGTCGGGAACGTCCTGGACAGATACAGATCTTCTGAGGACGCTCATGCTGTGTTTTCCCGCACCTTGATACATGGATCTTATGCATGGAACATTCTCAAAACTATGTTTCGTCGGTAGTTGTAATCACACGGTATTCTTGTACCGTAGTACGAGCCTTTTCAAAACGATCTTTTCAAGCGAATAACTATAAAATCCGAAATGAAAGCACGATTTTTGAATATTTTATCACTATATCACATGTCTGGAAACACTCAGTTCCTAAAATCTAACTTCACAGATCAAGGAATAACACTGACATTTCTGGTTAATCCTCTTTTGATGATCATTCAGTTGCATTATCAAATATGTTTCGTCTATGGGAAAAATCAGTTTACTGATATTCCGTAAGACTTGGTTTCTCTTGGGAGATTACATACTGTGAGCGATAATTCGAAATTGATAAATCCCGAAAATTATATGCCGCCAACCTATCCTTTTGTACAATGCCGGCAAATACGAACATAATAAGTTTTAGACGAATGTGTTGTGTAACAGTGCGGGAGTACTTTTATTCAAATCTGTAATTGAAAGTTAAATTTGTGGTGTTAATTTGCGTATAATGGTCTTTCAGTGACAGGGATTCTAATCAACATTTGGCGTAATTATCTATGGTTTCCATGTGATTTCGATTGTTTCAGCCGATGGAATACTTTCGTTGAGCAGGTGCCTTATATCCAGTTTTAATCAGTGGTTTTCCTGGATCATCAGAACGCTGATGAAACTCTTGCTCATTATTTACTAGCGGATCGTTATTCGACATGCTCCCTTGACTTATTTCTAACTTTAGAAGCAATGCACATAAATTAATAATTAGCGTCAGATGCGGCAATCGACACAAATAGATGAACTGAAGGCGTCCATCACGAATTTCCGTGTTAAAATTCGATCGCTTGGTTTTTTTGCATTAAGATGTTGACACCGGAAGCTATATTGTAGTTAAAACTGGAAAAGATAAATAAACACAGGTTATTTTCTTACAAGATGAAAGCAGTCAATAATTTCAATGACACCCACAATACTTCATTATGGGCTTGTCATCGAATCTTCGACATTGACAAATAATATTATTTTATGAAAATGAATTTCCAGTTTGTCTGAGAGAGAAAACCTTGATTGATCCCTTAAATATCTGAAAACCCATACACTGTGCAAATCACCACAGTGATTATAATCATCGATGATCATATTTGTAGCATTTGACCTTTCATCGACTACTACAACGGTACTCCGAGTACTTAAAAGTGTAGGATGTAGAAAATCGAAATATTTGGGAACGAGAAACGCAGAACAGTCTTTTATCATTTCTTTGATAGACATTCAGAAGTCCACGTATATAGCACAAGGCTATTCTATGAATAACAGCTTCTTTATTGCTGTGGAGCTCCAAGAACTTGTTTTCCATAGAATAGCCTTGTGTTAACTTTTTGTCACTGAATTTATGACGTTTTTTCCAATGAAGAGGTCAATCAGGCCGAGATTTGCCTATGAGCTGGAAAATGACTACTTATAAGATATTCTATTTCGACAATGTGATACACTATTTTAACTTAACCAGTTTGTTTTGACGGGACATAAACTGGAATTTCCCTCGTGAAGCCTGATTAAAAGATCTATTCGTCGAAATGTCCACACATTTTTACGATCTTTTCAAGATACAATCATGCCAAAAGTTTGATGATGTTCAATGACAGCTTTCCTACATTGTGTTTCAAGTATTTATGGGTCTGTCGATCAATGGTCTCTTTTATTCAAGTGTGCACTGGTTAAGAATAGGCCTACTGATCCAGTTACTTTTCACTCGTAGTAATTCAAGGTCATTTCTCCCGGACCTGATTGATCCAGCGAGCGATATTTCTCTTGAGATGCATTGATGTACGTGCCATGCCCCTGTAATACAGAAAGCGTGTGAAAAAAATTCAATTCATTTGGTTCGCACTGCTGACCCCAAAAAGCCGACAGTCAGCACAATGTGGTGTATTGCGAGGATTGCCCGTTTCCCGGAGGAGCGAGAGCCGACGCTTCCTTTAATCTATACGGGCTATAGGTTAGAATCAAACGAAATTCGCGCCCTGTGATTCCCATGCATGTTATACAGCTTGCGGATGGATCTCATATTTACATAGTTGACCGAGTTGTCGCGTGATATCGTGTTGAACTACAGAAAACAGGGCACTACCATTTTTGTATTTTCATGCTCTCCTAATCAATTATACTTTGCAGAGGGATTTTGGATATTGCCGTTGCCGGGCAAAATCTTTTCGTTGATTTACGATTCTTGTTCTGAGCAAAGATTTGAGCAGTTTTTTTTGTAAAATAATAATAATTTGTAAAATAATAATACAGTATCTTCTTATCTGCATTTACACACCGTCATTTTTAGTTTCACCCAAACATCGAGCTCCAGACACTTTTCCTCAATAGATCGGCATGTAATAACAAACGTGAAGTTTGAGATGACGTCAACCGTTTATGGTAACCTCCAATAAAACAGAAATTCCATAAGTTGCAGATACATTTCAAAGTAATATATGATAGTTGAAATATAAACATACTACAGTACATTGAAATGACGATGATATAAGCATTTATTCTGTCCTCCCCTATTACAAGGGGATGCTTTTTAACACAAGGCGAAATAATCTTATTCTCTCAAATAATAAGTTTTGTAGATAATTCACCTAAATTGACTGTTCTGTGTGATAGTTTGCATGCTTGAAAAATGTATCTTCGTATCTGTATTCACGCACCGTCATTTTTAGTTGCATCCAATCATCGGGCTCCAGTCACTTTTCCTCAATATATGGGCATGTAAACACAAATTTGAAGTTTGGGATGACGTCATTCGTTTATCCTAACCTACACTTGGTCGAATTTAACATCTATAACATCTAAAGTTGTAGGGTCTTGGTAGTAGTAAAATTCGTGTGGCTTACAAAGAAGAACGTGCTTCCGCAATGACATCATACTGGCGCTTGTAACAGAATAAATATAATCTAAACCAATGAAAACATTCGTAATTTCACCCATGTACATACCGAACGAGACTCAAAATCAACAATGGACTAGTAAAAAATACGATCTTTAATATGAATACATAAGTATAAGAAGTACGAGGCTATATTTTTACGGCGTTAGGCTCCGATCATATAATAATTCAGCACATTTCTTTCGACTTCCTGAAACATTTCGATCTGGGATGGCGAAATAACACTACAAGGCGGTGGTCCCACATGATCTATGCGTCATCCTTGTATGAATGAAGAAATCACGACAGTACACCTGTATCTCTTGATGGAAGGCCTAAATCACGAGTAGTATGTTCCCCATTTCAGAAAGTTGAAAATTAGGTCCCCACACTGAACCGTAGACATTCTCCAGAACTATGATAACGGCTACTCTGGCATTTATTTGTATTTTATGGAGTACCATACGGTTAGAAATGGTGACTACAGGGCACCAGTAAATACCACTGATCGTGCATAGGGCTGGCGGCTAATGGTAATTCGCTTTACCTTGTTTCGTAATGACTCCATGGTCACCTCACCAGGCACCTCACCGATACCTGTTCTATGACAGGTTGGGCACATTAAGGTTTGCCTACCTGTATTTCTCTACGTGTGGAAAAAATATTCCGGGAAAAGAGAATCCGGGGCCGGAGATTTTCGAAGTCGATTATAAAGTCTCTATATACTTCCTTCCAGCTCCTCCATTTAAAGCCAGCCACAGGATGGTGATCTTGCAGAGGTTCCATATCTTGTACTATCTATCCTTTCTAATTCTTGGTGGAATCAGTGTTACACAAACCATCGCCGAGAAAGCTTTTCTGGGGCGCTTCACTTGTATTTTTTATGTTTGTTCTTTGTCCGGTAAAACAAGAGACAGGGCTGTCTCATTCGTAAACTATTCTCTCTCGCTGAAGACTGGATCTAGGACATTTATATCCCGTCAACAACTACTAATCTGTCTATTCTAAGTTGTGCTTCATATATACTGTTTTTAACGATATGAATTTCATCAACGGCTCCAATTTATTATTTCTTCGATGATGGTAACCTTAATAGCCCGTATGTGATCTGTCGTTCCTTGGGTGATTTGCGAAACGTATCCAGTGAGATATTTACTGAGATATTCCTGAAATATGCTGAATTTTTGGAAGGTTGTTTCATTTACCGAGGGAATATTTACTGTGTACTATATTGTCTGACAGTGCATTTAGGTACGCTACCGTGAGGTCTACATCGGGCTAAAGCAACAAGTGTAATCTAATTCAGCCTATATTATGGGGAAGATTGACAGTTTTCCATTTATATTTCTGCTAACTCTAACGATTGTGTTAAATAGCCAACGTTGTGTTGGCATGCGGCCACAACGATTGCCCGACCGTTTTCAGTACTGAGCTTAGTAACTTCTTCAGGTAACGCTGGGACGATGTTGGTCGGAAAGCAAATTGAGGTCAGAAGCCAAGGTTACTTTGGTCCGAATGGTAGGAAATCTCTGAAAGTCAAAACTTTTTTGAGTGGACACATTAGTAGGAGACGAAATGCCACGTTGAATTCAAAGTTCACTGTTGCCACAATACCGGGAAATTGTATAAAACAAGTCGTCTGAGCTGAATTCAGGAATACCTCGAGATTGTGGCAACCAAAAATCCTACTGAAGGTCAAGCTAAGGGTCACGTTCACTGGGGGCAAAAATAATGAAAAGCAACTTCTTCTGAGTGGATGCCTTAGTGGGCAAAGATGTGCGGATTAACAACGTTGATGTCAAAATGTCAAAGGTCAAGGCCACAACTCATTGAAGAAATGAAAGATTCATAGATTACCTTTAATGCCGTAGCCCAAAGTGTCAATAAGGCTCTTAAGCAGATAACTGAAACAATCTACAATATTGTCTGCTATTTGGTTCTGCAGAAATGAAGCCCACTGGGAAGCGATGATACCGCACAGAAGGCACAATAATATTTAATCTTGACCGTAACTAATTCGTCTCCATCAGCTGAGAAAATTCTGGGAGACATACAATGCCACCAAAAACAGGAAATGTCACACTCCATGTTCAGCTTTCACTGTTTTGTTTTTGTTAGCATGAACTTTCTTCGCATACCCGCTTGCTCCCGCGTGTTTAGCTTGTTAAAACAAAGAGACGCTCACCAGTGTTGTTTTTCATTTATTGTGTTCCAAAACCATAGATATCGTGACACACTCTGGTAGCGTTGACAGTAGGCCAATTTCTTTTTTCCAGTTTAAGATTTTTAACGTTTCCGAAATCGTTGGTTCAGCTACCATTAAACTTTACTCTGCGCTTTTTAAGGTCTGAGACCAGATTGTTAGCTGCCGACCTTTATTCCGCTTTCTAAGTCACCACTCTTCCCTAATGTATAACTGTAATTCATAAAAAATAACAGATAGATTGGTGTAAAAAAGGTTATTTTAAATTATAATAAATGGATAGGGCTAAAGGAAACTGGATTATACGAAACAGACTCTACAGAATATTTATAGCGTGTCGCTCCGGGATTTTTGATAGAAACAAAATTGAATCAAACTTTGAAATCCTCACTCAAGCACTCACTGTGCCCGAGGAGGGGTGGCATTGGGGCTATTGGCGATATATATGGTAATCGGTTAAATGATTGCCGATACTGTGTTATTCATAGCCAGGTCCTGGAAAATTCAAGAAAGTTCCGGAGCTCAAACACCTGTGAGCCAAACAGTCCGCTATATTCCCCAGTTGTCACGATAGAAAAAAGGATATAAATTAAATTGATAGCCCATGCTAGCCGCTGAATGCCACTGTACACGATGAAAACAATGTCATATTTGACAATCTAGAGGAAATGTTCAAAATTATTCAAAGGGACCTCTTCATGACATTGTCTATTGAGGCGATCGGATGAAGGAATAATTTAATACACCCACGATAATGCTCAACAAGGTTCCAGATAATTCAGAAAATTAAAAGAAGGAAGTAGCTTAGACACTCAAAATTCAAAATGAAGAAAATATTTATGGGATCAAAGCTCATTTTTGCGTAAACTGGGAATTTGTATGGTTTATCTTAATGATTTAAGCATACTCAAATATACGGAATTAGATGCAAAATGCCTGTATTTTCATAGAAAAAGCACATATTCGCCATGAAGTTAAAATGGCGTTTTCTTCGAAATACTTTGAATAGCTTTCTAGAACAATGCAAAACCGTAAAATGTAATGAAAACCATGACCCAGTGGGCTTTTCTTTAAAACAGCATGGTGGCATCATGGCCATCCATCAAAAAGGAAATATTACCCTGATTTCAGAAGTCTGCTGACCAGCGTTCAATCGGTTGGGTCTAATTGTCTTGAAATTTAGAGAACACATTCTCTTCACAATTATTAATATATTCTTTTTCTAATCACTTTCAAATATCCCTATCGGGTCAGGCTATATATACAGATGGTTCTAAAGATGGCAAGAGAGTAGCATGTGCCACTGTCTTTAGTTCCAAAAAAAACCCTATCAACTACCAGGTAAAATTTCGATATTCACTGCAGAAGGAAAAGCTATATTGTCGGCTTTGGAAGATATTGGGTCCACTAAAAGGAAAAAAATTGTCATATTCTCAGATTCACTGTCATGCCTTCAAGCGATTAAAAGTGGAACTTCAACTCCTCCCACCATCTTGAATATTCCACAATGATATGACTGTAGATTTGATCAATAGATTGACATTGTCTTGTGTTGGTTGTCTAGTCACGTTGGCATCGTTGATCCTGTTGGAATCCCATATAGCAATTTCAGACCCTCTATCTGTACTTATGTGAGAAAGCTTTTTCAATCTTTATGGGATGCTGTGAATAATAACAAACTTCAAGCTGTTTCAATGTTTAAAGGAGGCTGTGAATAATAACAAACTTCATGAGTTCAAAAAAATTGTAGGCTATACTCATCTGATCAACTCATGATCAGGCGATATAGAATCGGTCACACACGATTAACATTTACAAAAAAGCAGTCCCAAAGTGTATTCCATGCCACGAAGATCTCACAGTGAAACACATTCTTATCTATTGTATAGATTTTAAGATTGTAACAGTGTTTTTTTTATAGAGCAGCTACTTTAGAAGATCTTTTTAGTGGAGTGAAAGAAGACTGTATCTTAGGCTATTTGAGAGAAATCGGTTTGTTGTATAAGTTTTAATGTGTGTATGTTTTAATGTATCGGATTACTAAGTTATTAACTTGAATACTTAGAATTTTGTTTGATCGTAGCTATATAGCTGAAATATTGCTGAACGCGACGTTAAACCTTAATTGTCTCTCCCCCTCTCTCTATTCGTAAATGCGCAGATATATGGCAGACGAAACATGGGACTGTTCTGCAACCTCCTTAAGGATGTCCGCTGGTGGTTTTTGGCTTTGGCAGCCATTTTGCCTGTTTTTCCTATTGGGTTAGCTCCCTTTCCTAGGTTAGGAGATAGGGATTTCCTTCAAAAGCCTTCTAGCCGAGAATTTTGCACACCAACATCCATCCAATTTGATAAATTTTGATAGACATTGTGATTATCTGCAAACAGTTAGAATATAAGAAAAAGTTAAATACTATTTATATGAATTTTTCATGAATATGCTTCAAAACTAGGGCTATCCCCTATGATTTCCGGGTTATCAAATTGAGCATGGGTCAGTCCACTTAACATTGCCTCCAGCTAAAAAATGCACACCAGCCTATATTTTTTTCTCATATTACACAATTATGAATGCAACAACACACATTATTCAAAAAGTTAATTACTTTGATTTTCCACCAGCGGACATCCTTAAGTATCACAGAAAGAAGCCAGATATACTGTTCGGTAAACTTCAGTTGTTTATGTGTTACAATGAAAAATGGTTTGTGTCTCGTACCGTCTTGTCTCGTACACCAGTATGCATTTCATTCATGATCGATGTCTCACAGTATGGCTCCAGAATATGCTTGCTGAATATCGCCTCTCTTTAATATACTCAAATACTATATATCTTTACCGTATACTCTCCAACTACAACTCATTTCACGCCATAAATCTTGAAACCAGAGAGCGAGCATCATTTTCAGCTGTCTGGCAAGTGTGATGTCCACAACTGGCACTATTTATCAGCTTCGTATATTCAGTTGAATTCAGAATTTGTTCATCATGGCGACTAAGGCCCCGTTATCCTATATGTTAGTGCTGAGCATGGTCTTAAGTCTCTTGGGTTGAAAAACGAAATCGATAGAAGGCAGCGGTCGCCTAAAGCTATTCAATTTTTCATTTGAATGCTACGGTTATTTTAAACGCAAAACGATCGGATGACCCCTAGCCTCGGGCGATCTTAAGACACTCAGCATGATCGTATTTTCCCACATTTTGCCAATTCTCACATCTTTCCCAGAACCTAGCAAATGCTACTAGAGTACGTCATATACATGTCCTTCTGGATTATTACTATCCATAAAAGGATCATTAACAATATCGTAATGGTACAATCGTCATTTAGATGGAGGCACCAGGGTATGCCATTTTGCTTTTATATATTACTAAGGATGCCGCATGTGTTTGTCAGTTTCTTCTCTCTCTCTCTCTTTTCCCCTTTTTCAACTTTTCTTCTCTATCGGATAACTTTTGAATGCCTTTGTCAATCAACTTAAAATTTGTTGTTTATATTGCGCATGCCAAAGGGAAGACCGTATTGTATTTCAGCTCTATCTGGGAACGTGGTTTCCTTACTAGTCCGGTGGCTTGAGGCCAGATTTTCACTTTATCGTGACAGAGTGGAATAAAGCACCAAATTTGGCACACGTGTCGTCAGAGGCACCGAGAACAATATCAGAAGGGGTGACCCCGATTTCGAGGCCTAGGAGGCAATATGTGACCCATTAGGGGCCCGGGGCCATTTTGGGCCTATAAATGGCAATTTTTCAAAACATCATATATTCGCCATCCTTCGGGGTAAGAGTCTGAAGATTTCTACAATAATAGTGTTGGCAAAGGTCTAGCGAGAAATGTAAAATAATCCAAGATGGCCGCCATAATGACGTTACAGCTACGTCAGAACCAAAATGTGGTAAACTTTTGACTAATTTTCGATCCGAAATTTTGAATTTTTTCTTGGTGTTAAGTATACAGTAAATATTAGAAAATATTCATATATAACTGATTCAGATAGCACGGCAGCCCCTGACTGACCTTTGCCAAACTGGTTCAAGTTGGACCAGATCCTTATATATGCAATAAATTCGTCGGGGCTACCATACAACGAAACCCGTGACTGGACAATGCATAGCTACCAAGTGAAATGTGTCATACTACTATAGCTTTAGACTGCCATCCACGCATTTTTGAATATGTTATTCGAGATTACTGCTGCTGAAGATGAAGTGGCGGCGCCAATGCGAAAGCTATGGCCTATTAAAGAAGGTCAATGCCGCCGATTAAAGAGATTCCGTTTTTAACATGAGCTGAGAAATAGGCAGCAAAAACGGTCGCATCATCTGAAACAGGGCCCCGGCCTCGGATGTGAAATATGTAACCGAAAATAGGCACGGATTGCTAGAACTGGACAATATCTAATATTATCAGTATAAACAAATGAACTGGTTTATGGGATATGTTGTGCTTGAAGTAGCGGATAATAATGTGCATGCTTTGTAACCGGCCAGATTGATCGGAGACAGAGACATCGTTGTATGAAAGAACATTGCTATTGCAGTCTTGTTCTGAACGATCTGTCAATTCACTAACGCGTAAGAATGCATGAAATGCTACCAAGGTCATTGCTCGTAAAAGAATTACATGGATACGATGTGGGGTATAGCATAAAATATCTTATAGAGGATATCATTAGTTATGGGCAATCTGGTATCCGGCCGTGTAATTTTGACATGCCCGTAAGTAGCTTTTTGGCAAAGAATAACTGCGCAGGATCGTGTACCGCAGCGAAATTGTGCGCATATCTGATAGCCGATACGAATGTATAAGCTATTGAGGGTGCATACTTGTTGAAATGCAAGAATGCTTTGACGGAAACCAACTGTGATGATGAGATGAGGAATACCGTACTGGCACACTGGCCAGTGTTAATGAAGAAATTTCTATATACTTGTCATGCGCGCTTGTATACTTTCATTTAAGATTCAGCGAGGGACGGCGTCAGAAGAACAACAGACAGGGTATTGGGTGCGACGAGCAATTGAGTCAAGGGGCTAGAGACAGCGCTTCCTGAAATTGTAACTACGAGAGTTTGTCAGAAATAAGATTGTTCCGAAATATGTTTTGATCTGAACAGAATGTCATTTCGAAGGTAGGCAACTAACTGACGCACTAATTTCAACCACGGTCATATTATCACAAAGAAAGAGAGGTTATGATTTGCCAGTTTATGGCCCCAAATTTCCACGGCAAGCACTGCTTGACCGTGATATGGGTGAAATGTGCTGGTCATTCTTGGTCTATCCACGAGGATCCGAAAACAGTCGCCAAACTCAAGATACCAGCAGCGTCGAAATTGGATATCCAATTTGGAGAAAGAAAATTAATTTTCCGTTGAAAGACTCCAGGAGTACAAGCCAGGTATTAACATAGGCTCTAGCTTTATTCAAGCAAATGTGATGGTGAGCCTGTGATAAAACTTTTGTTAAATTCTATCAGGCAGCTGAGAAATGCCCTGCCGAGCACAACGACTTTACAGGCAAAATTGTGCGAGCCAATGAGAGACTGCAGTTTCACAAGCCTTACCTTTGTGCGGAGCGAGAATTCACTAAGATGCTTTTTAGTTTATGAATTTTGTCTCCTGGAAATGATGCTTTCATAGTTCTGGAGTCCAGATGAATTCCATGCATAACCATAGTAGTTGATGGGTAGTAGGTCTTAGCATGTTTGATTGGAATGCTCATAAACTCACACAAGTAAGTAAAAGTGTTGAGAGCTATAGAACAGTGGCTGGCGCCATTTGCACCTACGAACATGAAGTCGTCCAGTATGTGGATGACCTCTGATATGCCGAATTTTGTAGCCATATCCGATTGCAGAGAATGATTTGAACTCTTGTATATCTTACAGGATGTAGAGCATCCCATCGAGAGACACCGATACATAAATACGGAAGGCATCATCTAAATAGATTTTTGCCATCAAGCTTTAGTGGCCGTGTTTTGAACTAGTGATATCTAATGTCTACGTATTCAGCATATCAGGTCCTGTTGAATCGCACCGTTAATAGACAAGGCAGATTTTCCAGGGTAAGATAAATTGTGTATCACCCAAAAAGTATTAGAAATAACCCTTTAAGTGTGTCCACAGGGACAACACTTAAAGAGCAGTCCCTGTGGACACACTTAAAGGGTTATTTCAATACTTTACGAGTAAGTTTCAACACTTTAGTTTTAAGCGTGCACCTCCGGCCCTTCGGCAAGTAACTGGCAAACTTTCACACATGAAAGCCTTAGAGAGCTCGACCATCAACAGCCCCTAAAATTAGGTTTTTTCCGGGGACTAAGCCTAATTTTTAGCAAACCTTATTGTCGAAAGCAGGAGTTTGAAGGGACCAGCAACTCGACCTTTCGACAACTCTTTGTCTAATTTAGCGTCTACGATAGCAGGGTTTTGCATAGCAGATGAATGATTACGCGAGATGGTAAAGGCATATTTTCTTGAGTGTCAAATATCGTAACAGTGTGTGAAACTTGAAACAAGTAAATTTACCTCAGGGTAGTTACTTATGAGAGCCGTCTAGCTAGTCTAATCTAATGACACGCGTTTCTACTTAATTTGCATCTGGTATAAGACCATGGTCAGGATCTTTTACTCCCCGCTGTGGTTTAC
The DNA here is from genome assembly GCA_036873755.1 of Hanleya hanleyi. Lineage (NCBI taxonomy): Eukaryota > Metazoa > Mollusca > Polyplacophora > Lepidopleurida > Hanleyidae > Hanleya > Hanleya hanleyi. The sequence continues at coordinate 25,333 of JAVTVY010024021.1, forward strand.
TCTTGCGTGGTCAGTATACGGTATGAATCAAGAGTATACGTATCCTCTAAATTATCATCGGATGAGATCATACTTTATTGTACAAATCGGTTTATTGATGAGATACCTTCAAACCCTCAGGCTCTATATCATGCGGTATACCGTCCCATGTCAGGGCTTAGGATATGATATGCGGGAGATAACATTCAACCCCGATACTTCACTTTAATACTCATTTCCGCTGCTGAAATGTACATGCAGATTGATATAAACCCAAACTCGCGTGATGAAAATGGTTCCATATAGAACCAAACCGGTTTCATGTCAAGCTATTTTTTCACCCTTCGGGTTAACTAATGAGCCTACTACATTCTGGTTATTCGTTCAGACCTTCAGTCCGTACAAAACCGAATATCAGTATGGTTTAGTATATAATTCAGTTTGATTTTTCGCAGATGTATTTCTTCAATCCAAATGCCCGAGATTGTTTGCGATGTTTCATAAACAGAGAGTCACTTTGATCAGATATCGTTTTATCTTCACGATCTTGTGCTTCAAATAGATTAATAGGGCAGACATAGGGCTACTCATCATATACATCAATTCATTAACTAATTAAGTCGAACTACTTTCAGGTAATTGCTCTCTCGTGGACGTTGACTCGACGAATTAAGAATGAAAATCATGTAAGCTATTTTGTCAATATCTGAACATAGTTAAAGATTCATTATGAAGACTTATGTATAATTTAATCATACATCAATATGGAGATATTGAATATGGGAATGCTTATTCCAGTCCATTCTAGCCACTCAGGGTAATTATTGTGCTTAGGGCAGCGATTGTAAAAAATTCCACTTCTTTTGACAATAACTTAAATAATAGACAAAACGAAAATATTAAATGAAAACTCCTCCAGGTTGGTATTCCGTCATCGCCCATTCTTACATTGGTATTAGCACGTTAGACATCAGACCTCATTTCACATTCTCACTGCTTTCATGTTTCTTTATTATTCGGAGCGGTTCTCGTTGATCTCCCCATGAATCACTGCCGCTCTTCAAGGTAGGAGGATACTAATAAGTAATCGATTCTGGTCACTCTCCGGTCAGAGGTTTCACTAAAATGTATATTGATATACAAATATATTGTTAATACATCTGGCGTCTTTTTTCTTTACCAAAAAAAAACACAAGTATATGTATCAAACTATTCTTTTTTAATTGTTTGTTAAGGAATAAGAAAATAATCAACCGCTTGAGGCATTCACTGTATATAGATTTCTTCGTATTAAGTTTTTTTTAACACTTCCATTCCTCCATTCGAGGCTATGAGGACTCCTGTGATGTGAGGCGCCCTACAACATCTCTGACAAATGTGGGGCAATTGTGGGACAGACATGTGAATTTAATTACTGAGGCATATATGGAAGTAGTCGATAATTTCTCTTGCAACGACCGAGTCATAGGTGGTGATTTTATCAAATTTCCTGCACAATCCACACACATAATCTGTTTCACACATTCTCCATGCCCACATGCTCCCTGTGTACTTCGGCCACCTAAATGGTGGTTCATGTGCAAAACTGAATGAGTTGTTCCGCCGGATTCAAAATGAACCGTGCGTACGTGGGTTTTTCCCCCATACGCCATAGCAACATAGTAAAGTCAACTTCCGCTAATGGAGGCAGGGATGTTAATGAGAGACGGTGACGAGGACGGGACGCGAACGTCCGTTGCACGTCGCGTTTGGAATTTTCCCCCAAATACTTCAAATACAACTCACGGCGGACGTTCGCGTAAATATTATGATATATATATTAGCATATATACAAACACACATACATGTGTGTAGTAATAATACCATTATTAGTGACGCTCTGGCGGCCATGTTGTATATTCAACGGGTAATAAAGTTTCCAATTATCGTTATTATTTTCTTATTGAGTCAGTCAGGCTCGTAGAAAACCAGTTTCGTGCAAAAAGGCGATTCAAGCTGTCAAATAGTCGCTAACAGGAGGCTACTGTATGTATTATGGCGGCCATATTGGATTTATGCAAATTAAAGGCCTTCCACCTCCTGTAGAAATGGGCACCCCTTCTGAGATCATTCCTTATGCCCAAATGAGCCTCCCTGCAAAATATGGTGCTTTATTCCAGTCAGTCACGATCTTGACCGTAAGCCACCGGACTATACGTACTATTTACCTTATATGTAAATTTTTTATTGGACCTAAAGTGGCTGTCTTTGTTCGAAGTACCGATTTCCATATTCTGATTTGCATTTTTATCACACCAGTGATTGGTTCACAGCCATGACTCCTCAAGCTGGTGGACAAAATAGTGGCTGGCCATTGATTCAGTGTACGACCTCTGTATCCATTTGCATCAATAGTACATCCAGTGACCGGTTTACAACCCCAGCCTAGTACCGCTCATTCACTCATGCCTTCATGCGACGTTAAACCTTAATTGTCTACCCCTCTCTCCTGCATATGAGGACACGGAACTTGTATACATTTTTCCCACAGATGACAGTGGCTTTCCAGATTTTATTACCACAGATCCCATTGACCAACTTATGTATTTTGTCCGATATGCATGTTTTAGGTTTGTTCTCATTCTACCCCCAAAATTTTATTTTCAGACAATAACATCAGAATGACTTCTTAGTAGTGTATAATTGGGAATACTCTGTCAAAATCGCCACCATATTTAATCAAATGGGGTCAGATTTTACCCCGCCAGTGAACCACCACTGTTTGAAAAGTGCCGACTGCCTTTTTAAACCCATGTTCACCGTCTAGTTCTTTTAGGTAGGACAAATCGAGGTCACTCGATCATATATCCCATCATCCCAAGACCACTTTCAACATCGAACCTCAACCCACGGTAAAGAAAAAATTCCTTGTGATTTTCAGTTAGACCATACATAGACACATCCTTCTAGGGTGATTGGACAATCTGAAACATGGGTAGGTAATGTGCTAGAGGCACTTATAGCGGATCAGGGAACTTGACATAACCCCCCAAAGTTAGGGGGTAGGGGTAACATATGACAACATATTTCCATTTCTGCTGCATTTTATGTTACATGTAAGGTATCAATATGAAGGTATGTGTATGGACTACTAACTAATGGACAATTTATTTTGATTGGTCAAAGGCAGCGGTCGCCTAAAGCTGTTCAATTTTTCGTTTGAATGCTACGGTTATTTAAAACGCAAAACGATCGGATGACCCCTAGCCTCGGGCGATCTTAAGACTCTCAGCATGATCGTATTTTCCCCACATTTTGTCAATTCTCATATCTTTCCCAGAACCTAGCAAATGCTATTAGGGTACGTCATATACATGTCCTTCTGGATTATTACTATCCATAAAAGGCTCATTAACAATATCGTAATGGTACAATCGTCTTTCAGAAGGAGGCACCAGGGTATGCCATTTTGCTTTTATATATTTCTAAGGATGCCGTATGTGTTTGTCAGTTTCTTCTCTCTCTCTCTTTCTTTTTCTTTTTCCAACTTTCCTTCTCTGTCGGATAATTTTTGAATGCCTTTGTCAATCAACTTAAACATTGGTGTTTATATTGCGCATGCCAAAGAGAAGACCGTATTGTATTTCAGCTCTATCTGGAGCGTGGTTTCCTTTCGTACTATTTACCTTATATGTAAATTTTCCATTGGACCTAAAGTGGCTGTCTTTGTTCGAAGTACCGATTTCCATATTCTGATTTGCATTTTTATCACACCAGTGATTAGTTCACAGCCATGACTCCTCAAGCTGGTGGACAAAATAGTGGCTGGCCATTGATTCAGTGTACGACCTCTGTATCCATTTGCATCAATAGTACATCCAATGACCGGTTTACAACCCCAGCCTAGTACCGCTCATTCACTCATGCCTTCGTATAAGGACTGAACGCGACGTTAAACCTTAATTGTCTACCACTCTCTCCTGCATATGAGGACACGGAACTTGTATACATTTTTCCCACAGTTGATAGTGGCTTCCAGATTTTATTACCACAGATCCCACTGACCAGCTTATGTATTTTGTCCGATATGCATGTTTTAGGTTTGTTCTCATTCTACCCCCAAAATTTTGTTTTCAGACAATAACATCAGAATGACTTCATAGCAGTGTATAATTGGACATACTCTGTCAAAATCGCAACCATATTTAATGAAATGGGGTCAGATTTTACTTTACCCCGCCACTGTTTGAAAAGTGCCGACTGCCTTTTTAAACCCATATTCATCGTCTAGTTCTTTTAGGTAGGACAAATCGAGGTTACTCGACCATATAGCCCATCATCCCAAGACCACTTTCAACATCGAACCTCAACCCACGGTAAAGAAAAAATTCCTTGTGATTTTCAGTTAGACCATACATGGACGCATCCTTCTAGGGTGGTTGGCCAATCTGAAACATGGGTAGGTAATGTGCTAGAGGCACTTATAGCGGATCAGGGAACTTGACAAAACCCCCCAAATTAGGAGGTAGGGGTAACATATGACAACATATTTCCTTTTTCTGCTGCATTTTATGTTACATGTAAGATATCAATATGAAGGTATGTGTATGGACTACTAACTAATGGAAAATTTATTTTGATTGGTCAAAGCCCGTGTGTGATATAGGTCAGTAGGTCATTATCTCGATTTTAGAATGAAAATTAGCGCATGTGTTCCCTTTTGTCAGCTGTGTAGACTGCAAAAGACACCAATATAAAAAAAATAGCAACTGTAGATTATGTACAGACCATGTGCGAGTTTTGGATGAAATAATATCGTCATCTGCCTTCAACTACTTCTTCCCAAGATTTTTCACAGATCAAACTAATTTTGTATAAACATGAAATTTAGGGGGATGTTCACCATATCAGACGTGTACTAAAATCTATTGATAATACATAGCAATTAAGACATCTTTGTGAAGGTATGTGTATGGGCTATGGTATACATGGTTCAGAAACGTTCAATACTGCAGACAGGTGTCAGTTATGTGGGTTAGTAGATCACCATTTGGTTGCAAAGCCCAATTAACGATATGGGTTAATTTTGTCAATTAATACGCAGACGAGAGGACATTTGTGGCTCATTAACTGTTCTGTGGATTTTTTTTTCTCATGAGAAAAATCATTATGCCGTGTCAAGGATAATCCAATGAATGGGTCAGAAGTTCAAATTATCACTTTGGGTTTACAATCAAATTTTATGGTTTAGGGGAGGAAATGATAAGGATCCGACAAGGATGGTGAGGCTTGTAGTACCGGTAGTAGAAAATTCGAGTTTTGCAGTGTTGAATCCCACAATACTAGCACTCCATGCACCAGCAAATTGTTGTGCTGGTTATCCTTGCTAAAATGCTTTGGCACATGCGGTTAATTACGTTGACCTACATTGCATTTCACATCTGGTATGTCGCATTATATTCTTTGTTTCAAGCAGTTAATTCCAGTGGTCGAAAGTGGCCATGTTTTTAGTCGACTGTACCAGTTAACATCCACACTAACTATCAAATTGCTGCTGGGTTTACTGTTTTTGACAAAAATCTATAAGAACTGTGCAGTTTGTTACCAAACAGGTATGTTTCGACTTTATAATAAGAAATTTTGTCATTTGTGGTGTTTTGTATTTTGTGTTCCACAAGAAAATGGTCAAAACTGTTTAGGCCCACCACGGATATGTCAAAGACAAATCCGTGGTGTCTTTGGACCAAATGTTTTTTTGCATGGCGGTGTTATGAGAGGTTATATCCGTGGTCAAAATTTTGAATGATTCTTGTCAATTCAGTACATTACTAAGTATGTGAAGGTTGATTTTCGATATATTATTTGTTATGGTGTATTGCGGTCGAGTCATTTACAGGTACGAGTCACATTGACTCTAAGAGCATCTTTAACGGCTTTGCTGCTGGATCATCTGAACATAAATGTAGTCAGAGTGACTTCCTGGATTGTCATTGTGACTTCCTAGGCATATCCAGTCACTGGTTCCTCCTAAGTTAGTCAATTTGACAATCATGTCATCGCTTTAGAGAAGATTTCTTGGAAACGAGGTCATAATCAACTGGATCAACCCATCATCTTTCCTTCTCTGGCAATTTATACATATGCACATTAGATCTGAAAACATGGTCTGTGATGAAGGCGTTCAGGATATATTGGTTCATTGGGTATCAAGTTGCTCTGAATGGATTGTAGAGGATTTCGGCCCAGAGTCTGTCATGCGATGGTATTCCATATACGTGAGATATGATGCCCATACAAAGGATTTAAATTCACAGGATGATGGTGTGGTATCGGGCACTGAGTGTAGTGATCAACACTTTCTATGTACATACATGTAGGCCATTTATATAAATTAGTTGATGATAATCGGAGAACTATTAGTACAAGGGATCGCTTCGAATGTGCTCGTATGAAGCTTCAGTGTTCAGAGATGTGCAGCCCATGTACAATAGCATCATTGTAGCATATACGCCATCGAAACTGGGGGGGGGGGTGAGTGAATAGGATTTAACGTCATTTTCAACATTTTTTCAGTCGTATCGCGACGGTGCCCAAATGTGCCAGAATCCGAGAGTGTCCACAGTTCCTATTATCCTGGAGACTGATCATCCCAGCCAGTACAGTACCCGGAGATCGAATGTGGGACATTACAGGCATGGTGGAACAGGCGTCGAATAATTTCAAAAGAAAAAATATAGTGAACAGTAGATATATAGGTATATAGTTTTTACGATTTCTTGGAGAGAATAACAAATGTGATAAGCTTAGCATCATAGTGCACCGTAACGCAGCGTTTGCATCTGAAAACTAAATAATTTTCCAGGAGGGATGTCATTGAAATTGAGTAATGAAGGCTGAGCCTATCCCGTTTTACATTTAGTTTTGAAAAATGGGCAAGCTCATGATGCAGTCCAAAACATGAGTCGGGATTGAGTTACTTACGTTCATCAAGAACTTTAAATTAAAAAATGTTTACAAATCAAACATATCTCCTGTCAAAATGCTCAAGAAGCAATCATTTTACATCTAGACTGAAAATAAAATCGAGAGGCAGACAACCCCAGACCCAATAGGGAGAGGAAAACGTGTTTCACTTGAGATATCTTTCTATACACATATCACTCTACAAAAGTTCTTCAAAGTCAAAATATTCCGTCAAAATGCACCAACACACACCATTTTACTAAATTTAGATATCAAAGAATCCCAAGCGCGATCCGGTGATTCTCTCCCGGTACTCCGTCTTCCTCCACCAACCAACCAAGCATAAGTTCCACTTCCGAAACCTTTCTACGTTTTTACTTATCAAAAAAAAATCCGAAATCCATGTTGATGTCCAGAACATTATGTAAATGAAAGATAATGTCAGCCAAATACGGGAATATCACACCACATACTGGTACATGGCCAACAGATAGTCCACACGTATTTATTATATGCAGATGTCATAACTAGCAAAACTAATCACCTATTTTGTAGATTGGGTTGGTGACATACCGGTACTAACTGAACTACATAATTTACCCCAGCGCATCAATTCCGAACCGTTATGAGTTACAATGTTCTGGAGATTGACTACGTCTAGGAATATGATAAAATTATTTCACCAAATACTTATGGATAAACCGGTCATTTTTGTTATATATTTTCCCTTGCAGGACACAGACTAAGACATCTAGACATCTATATTAATTCTTACTTTAACTTAAATTCAATGACATATTGACAAAAATAATTAAAACATAAGCTACCTTCACAATGCTGCCTTATTTGTAACATCCGAGGCAGTTTAGAAAGTGGAATATTATTAAATGTGTTATGCCTAACCATGCCACATACCTTACGTTCGTCTAAAAGTGATGCTGTGAACTTTTGACCCATTCTCTGTATTATCCTTAACAAATCATAATGACTTCTCATGGGAAAACAATTCCAGAGAACAGAACATAAGCCACAAATGTCATTTCATCTGCGTATTAAATGGCAAAATTAACGCATGCCATTAATTGGGATTTTAGACAAAATTGTGACCTACTGACCTACATAACAGACACCTGTTCGGAATATTAAACATTTCTGATCCATGTAGACCATTACCCATACACATACCTTCACAATGATATCTTAAATAATGTTCCCATCTTCCCTAAATTTCATGTTTATTCAAAATTAGTTCGATCTGTAAACAATTTTGGAAAGAAGTAGTTGAAGGAAGTCAGAAATTTGCACATTATCTGTAGAGAATCTACAGCTGTTATTTTTTTATATTGGTGTCTTTTCCAGTGAACACAGCTGACAATATTGAACACATACCCAAATTTTCATTCTAAAATCACGGTAATGACTCACTGATCTATATAACAGACGGGCTTTGACCAATCAAAATAAATCTTCCATCAACTGATAGCCCATACACATATGTGGTCATAGGTTACCTACCGCCTAATTTTCGAGGGTTTTTTTCACAAGTTCCCGAATCTGCTATAATTGCCTCTAACACACTTCCTACCCATGCTTCGGACTGGCCACCCACCCTAGAAGGATGCGTCTATGTCTGGTCTAACAAAAAATCACAATGAAAATTTTCTATACTCTGGGTTGAGTTTCATCCTTAAATAAGCCCTTTTTCTGTTTAGGATGAAGGACTAATAGGGTGACATAACCAAGGTCGTCTTTGCAGCTGATGTCACTCCTTTATTTTCATTTCTCCCCCTCCCCCCCCTCCACCGCAGTTTCATTGGAGACATCTATCACTCCGATCAGTCGAACACAGTCAAAGACCCCCTACAAGCACACGCACATCTAACAAGAACGTCAGCGACCAATACAAACATACATTGTTTTCTTTACCCTGCCTGGCCTGGGCTATTTGGGATTTGTCCAGGCCTGGGGACGGCATTTCGGTCTTGCCCCCTGAATATTGTTCTTATCCTTTTAGCTAGGGGGCTGAAACTTGCCACACAATACCCTTGGGTCAAGCTCTACCACAAAATGTAAAAAACAAATCCAAGGTCGCCGTTTTGATGACGTTACAGTGACAGTTAGTAAATAATAGTCAGATGTAAAATAAAATAGATTTTGCCCGATAAGCAAAGATTTTGAATAAAAATGAAGAAAAGTTCACTTTTCTGGCACCCATCTTGAATTTATCCATGATCCTCTACTTTGGGGTTATGTAAATGGTCCCAAAATAACTCCAATATGATAAACTAAAAAGTCGCGGAGGGTCGGCTTTCATCTTTTTTGTCTTTTGTCGTTCCGGATATAGGGGAAGAAATTTGGTAATGGGGGCATAATGGGGATGCCAGCCCAGGTAGGGTTAAATTAATTGTAATCACTACATAGTTAGATGGTGGGTTAAAAGATAGGACGAATCGAAAGCGTCTTCCAGACTGAACCCGAAGGCAACAATGCCCAATCCTAAACGTCCGAGAGAACATACGAAGTAACACTGGAATGCGCTTACCCGCATCAATGGTTGCTCTCATGTCATGTTTAAGCCGGGACAATACGCAACATACAAAGGCTTTCACGTCTACAAGTTCGCAGGGAGGAAGAATACGAGAACGCGCTGATCAAACTGATGGCAATTATCATTAATTTCATAATTATATTGGTCACATTGTGCTAGTTTTAACCAGAATGTATACACGGACAGTCGATGTGAGAATATTACGCAGAAAAATCCATTTAGTACGACTATATCGAATACATCATTGTGCGAGTTTATGCGTCAAATAGACATTGATAGAAACTTAAAAGTCACCACCTCCTCAATCCATGCACACCAGACGTTCGTTCACTTGGAACGTATTTCAAGCGCGAAATCATTATAGACGTATTATACTTCTGAGAGAACGGACGATATCGCGAGAATGACCTATACAAATTCCACGTCGCTATAAACTACTCAGAACGATAATATCATCACCGGTCAAAATATCACGTGACTACTCCCATTCCATCAAACACTTCGATGCTCTCGTGATTCGCCGCATTAATACAATTTGAGTATAACGCGTCTCGCGGGAATTCTGTAGACACTTGCAATTGAAACAGAGAAGGGAAACTCCCCGAACGCTCCACAGTGTAGCTCAATATCCGATCACCGCGTGAATCGAAAAAACAACCAATTGACTTACTCCCCGTATACGACAGTCACGTTTCATGGTTTAACCTGTAGAGATAAGGATTTGACGCTGAAGACGGGTGATCAAATTGAAATCACGGATCAAGACGAGAAAGCGCTTAGTAGACGTAAGGGTGCGAGCATCGACAGTAAAATAGTACAGTGTATACCCTACCTAGTAACCAGGTTAAACGAACGAAATCTCAAAAGTCAATGTCAGAATAGTACTCAACCCCTCCCATCTATTAACTTTATATACGACGACGCTTAAGTTTTATGAAGCAGATACCAATCGACTGGGGTTTGAAAGCTTCCGCATCCTGTACAGAGGCGAATTGATTTACTTTATTTTCTGAACGGAAAACCCATGAAGAAGGGTGTGGTGTTAAAATTATCGTCAGTGGTTACTCGTCAAATCTCGATTTTGTCGCATAACTAGAGGAGAAACAACGCGGAAATAAGGAGCATATACAAGATGAATCATCAGATTACTAGAAGTTGCTCCTACCCGAGTAGACATGTATATCATCATCCGCAGCACGGACTCGATCCAATTGTTTCCCGACATCAATCCCAGTAATTCCATGGAGGAGTTCAATAACTAAAGGATTCGATCATGGATGGCTTATTCAACTCGTGAAAATATTCATCCACAAACTGTCGCAGTATAAAGTCTCATCGTACGGAAGTCAACTATACGTATATTCCAACATATGTGGCGAATTATATGTCGAAGAAACCAAAGCATCGGAACTTCGTCGGCCAGGAAAACGAAACCGGAGTTTATTCATCGCCCCACTACCGCCCCACAATTTTGAGTGATTATCGAGCCCAGCCTTTATCGATTACACTTCCTTTGAAGAGAAATTCTTTCATCTCCTGGTCATGAAATGATCAGAATTTATGGTAGTTTGCTTAGGGAGTTAACTCTCTTTTCACTTTCTTCGGAACGAACGGTGGTGGAGCGAATGTATCATGACGTAGAGATTAAACCATCTTCACAATCCACGCCTCGGTAGAGTTTTCATTTTCCGGTCAAGGTATGGATTATACAGACGTTAGAGGCAGTCGGCTGTACGTTAAAGTCAAAGTAATGCGAAAGGATGGAACTCTCCTCACAGAAGAAGACAAATGTAAACTATTATAACGCCAGCCCTTCAACTTCGATCATCTCAACTTCACCGGTGTCTTTTGATTTATTTTGATGGGTAAACGCACCAGGTCGAAAGTTTCATACAAAACTTGCTCCATACCCCGGTAACTGTACCTCGGCCTATCTAATCCTGTCCGACTTCAATGGAAAGACAAGCGATTTCGAGAATTGCATACAGCCAAAAGACTTTTCCAGGGGATATAAGCTGTACGTATTTACCTTAGACCAATCTTTCGAATCTACGAATGGTCTGAAATTTCCACGCAAAGCCGACATTCGACTGGAGATCACCTTTGGGAGGCATTGTCAGAAAGTACAAACTGTGTAGTATATGCTGCATTCCCCTCTTATTTTGCTGTGGCCTATTTTACTTGGAACGAAAAGCACAATAAATACAGAGGTTATGCATTCGGGTACAAGGGTCTTGTCCGTCGTTCAATATTCAGCCGTCGCCCATTAAAGGATTTCCGCGTCAATAATCCGAAGATCGAATAAGCACATATCGAAGTATTCACAGCAGACCAGATTCCAATGCGGTTATATCGTGAATAACTATTCTTCCCACTTGAGTGGTCGTCATTCGGTTCTGTGGAAACATTGGATATTTCTTCGATTCATACGGACAGTCTTCGGGCTTTCATGATGCCCTCTTCGTCAAGTTTCTGGAGAATAATCGTCAATCATACAGCTAAAATAACGTCCAACTCCAGGGAGTTCACTCTTACACATGTGTAAATTTTTGTCTGTAATTTTCATCAGCTCTAGTTCGGGATACACAACCCGATACAATTGTTAATTAATTAATCAGTTGTGCTTTTCACCACAAACCCTTGTCTTAATGATTGTTATGTATACTATTTTCTTATCGAATATTTAAGAAATTATGTGTTTGTAAACCATATGAATCCTGCTGAACGTGTAAAATCATATATCACTGAACGATATATTAAAACAAAACTGTACTGTTGTTTCTTTTATTCTGATTTGTTGCATTAATCATCGCATTTAGGCGATGTCTATATTTCCATATACATGATAAACTAGATCGATGCTTTCGCTTCATTTTTCGAGATAATCAAGGATTTGAGTGGAAAGAAGGAGTAATTAATTATTTTCATATAAAAGTCTCGGTCTCTTTCATCGAAGAAGCGTAGCTATAACATACCATTATCTGAACTGAATCAATGTCCAGATACTTATGGATGACATTTTAACAGAACAATCTCGCCAATCTATTATAAAATGATTGGAGAAGATTTTCAAAGAATGGAGATAACCCACATTTTCTCCCCTTCGATAAAGTGAGTGAATATACGAAGAGATTGGTTACCGCATATTTAAAGAAAAATGGTGTTAAATATTAAGTCTTGGAAAACGCGTCACATCATCACTACCACAGCTTGATCGTATTGCCGTGGGCAGATGGCTACGTCAGCGCTGCTGATGAGTGGATAAACTTATGTGTAGACCAGGCAAGGGCCTTTGGTAAGGCCGGAAGAGCGTTAGAATGGAGGAAGGAGACTAGATCAATCTTCAATGTTCAAAATACTCCCTCCCCCCCCCCCCCACCCAAGAACACCGATACGAGAATTTCACGCGTTGAGGGTGTTAAAATTACATTCAAATCACGTTTAAACACGTTGTAGAGCAAATAAAGCAGTGGTCGATAAACAGCACCAGAAAGTCAGCGTTCAACTAACATCTATCCCCCCAAAAAAGGAAACTGGAAGAAACTCCAATAAAGAGTCCTACAAAGACAGCAAGACGAGGAAAAGGTGAAGGCGTTTTGAGTAACATGACAAATTCATCATTTTACCTCCCCAACATACTTAGCGACATCATCTGTTTCATATATAGAAAGTTGTATAATTGAATTACATCATTTTACGTGTAGGTCTTGGTCGCAACACATCGATTATATCCTTATATATCATGCCTAGCATGCGTAGAAGTTATCTAGATCTGACAGTTTGCTGAAATTACAAGCGTCTAGTCCGTCATTCATAATCCAGCCGTCGTCCATTAGAGAATATCCGCGTCCATAATCCAAAGACCTATTCCATATTCCAAATAACAGTATTAGCACCAAATTCAAAAAGACAATCATAGTATACATAAACATAGGCTTGTTTCCTGCAAGAGAGAAGCGGTCAACAGTTTTCAACGATGCCGGCAAGACATCATGATGTTCAAAAATATCAAATCCGTATCGCCGATCAGTATTCTTAATCCATAATATTCGTTGTAAAGTCGTCATCTAAAGAATGATGTATCTCAGTCACGCTTTGATTGTGTCTGTTCATATGAGTACCATGGGGATCTTGAAGTACATGGGTTCATACGGCCCCTAGCCCCGGTTAAGCGGAATTAGACACAAGTTACGAAACGTAACGCCATAGATCTTGCACGCTACGCTCGTATTTTGCTATCAGCATGCGATATGTATCGCCAAATTTGAAAACTTTGAGTGGAGGCGCTTGGTGGAATAGCCCTGTTTTATAAGTTTCTGCAACAATGTTTTGTGACGTTGATTAAAATCGTCACATTTAACACAGGATCTAGCAAATGCTACTAAGCGAGATATGTATACGCCATATGCAAGTCCCACTGGAATATTACTGTCCAGAAAGGGATAGTTTACGATATCGAAATTGTAATCATCTCTTTTGTCATAAAGTCGACGCGAGAGAATGCCCGCTTCATTTTTATAGAGATATAGATCTAAATATGATGTGCCTGTAGGGCTGTCTGTAGTTTCCTTCAAATCTAGTGAAGGTGGATATATATCCTTCACTGCGTCATTTATATAGCGATTATCCACAGCGAGAAGATCGTCTATATAGCGTTTGGTGAATGAGAAGGAACGGGCTTTGAATGGATCGGTTTTGAAAGCGCCTGCATATAGTCATATTCATAAGAGAACAGATACAGGTCAGCCAACAGGGGTGCACAATTAGTACCCATTGGAATACCTATATGCTGCTGATATATTGTGTTGCCAAATTTCACATAGATATTTTTAATGAGAAATTCAAGCAACTCTATAAACAAAGAAACATCCCATGAATGATATCTCTTGTATGTAGTCGAGCTAAAGAATGCTTTATGGCTTCCGACATTAATATATCTACGATCAGTTTTCTTGAACACAGATACTATTAATGAACTTATACGGTCAATAAGGTCCTGATGAGGGATTGTAGTATAGAGAGTCGAGAAATCCCATGTGGATATATGTCTGTACGGTATGTGACCTTTAGCATCAAGTTCTTCCGTAAGACATTTTGAGTTTTTCAATATCCACATACATTCAACGCCAGAATTCTTAGAAATAGTGGCGCAATACCTTTCCCAAAATGCTTTTACCTCCTGAAGGGCCCTCGTCAATAGGGTTGAAAGAAGCTTGGTGGTGCAGCTTCTAGAACCAGCTATGAATCTAGCGTTGTATGGTGATTTATGCATTTTGGGAGTCCAGTATATTTTTGGTATGTCGTTATGATTGGTTGGAAGACAAATGCCTCTTTCCCTGAGAAACTTTTTGTGATTGTTAAATAAATCTTCCAGAGTAAATGCAGTTTGGGAGTAAGTAGACGTATTTGATGAAGATATGTCTACACTCAATTCTTTAACCAGGACCTGGTAATAGTAATATTTACATATGAATATTATATTATTCGGAGCTTTGTCTGCTGGGACTATGACGAATTTATTCTGGAGATTTGCTAGAACTTCTTGCGAATTGAGGTTTCTCAGTACTTATTTTGCTTGGGGAAGAGTACTTCTGTTAATATGGCGGATTGTTTCAACGACCTTGCTCTTGGTGAGGTCCAGCCAATCAGCGAGTACTGTAGGTTCAACTTTTTCTCGCTTAGACCAATCAATAACGTACTGTTCTAATGCAGACAGGACTATCTTCTGGTCCGCCTTCAGATTTATTCTTCTTGGCTCTCTATATTTAGGTCCTTTCATCAGGAGCAATTTCAGATCCTTATCACTCACCACATCAAGGTCACCAGTCACAATATGTTTGCATGGTGTATAGATAAAGTTCGACAATTCACAATCACAACTATAGCCTCCTGACGTGTATAAGTTCCAGTCAAACTCCTTGACAGCATTGGAGTAATTGAATATTTTGATGGCTATAGATTTAGTATACTTATATGAAATGCAAGGAGGTTCTGTGAACTTGAAATAGTTTGGTGCAGCGTTGCGTACCTCTGGATCATTCAGGATTCGAGGTAAATTAATGATGTCCAGTCCTTTATCTAAGTAGTTGAGTTTCAAGAAAAGCCGATCTTGAGATGTTTCGATTATGTTCACTGGACGATACAACCGAAAATACGCTATATCTTGACATACTTTACTGATTTTTGATGGTATTATATTTCTTGAAGACGCAGATTGTTGTATATCTCTGGCTATTTGATTTAAAGCTCTCAGAGGTAACGCATACAGAACTGTACGTAAGCTATGTATACTATTGGGTGCGTTAGTTAAATCCACTAAGTAATTTAAAGTGATATGATCGTGAATCATCGAACTATTAAACTTTCGCCAACCATGGCTGCGTTGTCTCCGTTGATGGGGTTTAAATAGTTGGGTAATGTTGGATATATTTGAACGGCGGTTTGTAGCATTGCCGAACCCACTGACATTATCATTTAAACCAAATGGGTGGGTTTAATAATCTAGTTAACGAGTGGGCAAATCGAACAGGAGATATCGATATCACCAGAGAAGGATACTACCAACAATTGGCGAGGGAGTCTAAAAAACATAATGTCGAGAAACGACTTTTACTAGAAGGTGAGACACCCTTACGCCATCCATTGACGATGAAAGTTACGGGTCCCACAGGGTCTGGAAAAATTGATTGTGATACCATATTGAGCCCATGCTACAGAGAATTACCTCCTGCTTTGGGGAATGGCTACCGATTTTCCGATGATATGATGAGTCGGGTCCCTGTCGTGGATTGTGTGAAGGGCATACCCTTAAATCACGGAAATGCCGACTATTTCGATCCCACTGTGAAAAAAGAATCGACGATCTGATGATAGAAGTCAATCAGGATACGAGAATTTCAGATGTGTTTACCAAAGGATCTCAAGGCGATGACGCATTTGTTACTTTAGTAGTACAGAACTTATTCTATGCGGACAAAGCTCATTCAAGATGTCCACATGCACATCTACAATAAAAGCGTGGCTGGGATACAAATCCTCACAGGTATCACTTTTTGTTCTTGTGATGTTTTTAGAAATATGCCATCAATACATTTGTCTATGGGGTCATATGACGGCACCGTTTCCCACTACCCCTTTAATGGTGCGCATAATTCAAAAGTATCGGATTGATTTGCCAGCATTTTATTTTGTTCCATAACCCTGTCGACAAGCAAAAGATATCATCATTAGGTAATCGTATTTACCCTAGACGACTCGACTACATTATGAATAAGTATGAAGACGCCATCTCTACGCCATACGTTCATCTCTTTATCTAGCTTAAGCCAACTACGTCTGAAATTCGAAGATGGAAGAAAAATGAACTGGAAAGCGTCACACTATCTGATAAACCGAAGGAGATTGAAAAGCGTGCGCGCGTTGGGGATGGAGTATATGCACACTACGGTTCATGTGAATGACAGTGATGAAGATACGGCACATTTTCAACGTACGCCCGGTGGCTTGTTTAAAACATTTCCTTATTGGATATGTGTCGAACAGTTGAAAACTTGACCACATGCAATATTAAGTCGTGCACAAACGCGTCAACGTGTGTAATAACTTCATAGTTCAAGGACAGAAGAATTACAATTATTTCTTGGAGAGGATTATTTTTTGAGCTGAATGAAAATACCTTTTCGTTCTTTGGATAGTTCTTTGGATAATTCAAGAGAACTGGCTCTAATAATCAATGAGTAAATACGGTAAGGCTGCCAGACGCCAGTGCGGTGTTACCGTACCCGACACCCTAGCGTATGCTCACCTACACACCGTAGCTCTTGTCCACTCCATAATTCCCACCCACATGTATAAGTGTTAGGTTCTACATATTGTTTATTAATTTATCTGTCAGATTTTGAATAAATGTTGATATTAGTGTCGTGAATTTATCGGTGTGTTGTCGATCTTGGTTCGACACGTGTTCGAACCACGCTGGTGGATGTGTGGATGTGTGCCAGTTAGTTGCCGATGGACGGTGGTTCCACGGATCTACCGAGAAACTTTATTACCTCGTCGTCTGCTACAAAATTAGTTTCAGCACCGAAAGTGTATACTTCGAAATGTTTATCGAGTTGTAAACTTTTCAATTTCACATCATTTATTGCTATTTCGGCAAATTTGAAAAGAGATATGATCAACGATTTCAGTGTGTAGAATTATTTTCAAATGTTTTCACCAACTTGTGTTGAACAGTTAAACTTGTAGCCTCCCGTGATATCGTCGTTCTTATCCGAGTAATCGTCAAAATCGAGTGGTTCATGTAAGCAGAGATCTAAAGTGTTAACTTTAGGACAATTATCTAAGGCAGTATCCTTATATTCTTTCTTATTTAATGTATAATCTGTTTGGTCTACAAGCTCCTCTAAACTGGTCTGCGCGAAACGCTTTGAATCGCAGACCAGCTGCAAACCCTTTTCCCGCATTTCTGCCGTTTTGACATCGCCAGTCTTCAAAGTTGAATGCCACATGCCAGGATCAGGCTGGATACATTTTGCAACGAACCCCTTTTTTATGTAAAAAAATATATAAAATTATGATTCAGCCGCCGTTTAAAATACATTTTCTCCACTTATTCTGATGTTTTCATGGGACCAACGGGTGTAGGACAGACTTCATTACGACCACTTTGCCAAAAGATTGATTTGGAACCGAGAGAAAATCTTA
Organism: Hanleya hanleyi; assembly: GCA_036873755.1. Taxonomy (NCBI): domain Eukaryota; kingdom Metazoa; phylum Mollusca; class Polyplacophora; order Lepidopleurida; family Hanleyidae; genus Hanleya; species Hanleya hanleyi. Next base: position 43,508 of record JAVTVY010024021.1, read on the forward strand.
AGCTTGAGATTAGTTCCAGTAACCAGATAGACTTGCATTTGTATTGTAGTTGTAGAGAGCCCCGCGTTTTATTATCCTGATTGTAATCAAGAACAGTGTATGACAGAATTGCAGAGAAGAACTGGCGTGATAAATAAACGGTGATTTATACATTTTTTATGTATCTAATTGTAGTGCACCACCAATCCCTGACAGAATTTGGAACGAACAGAAAATTACGTTTTTCAAATGCGACTTGATCTGGTACAAAAATATATTAGGAGGTTGAAATTCTGCAAAGTTATTTGTAAGCCGTGTCGAGACCGTTTTTTTGACTGACACGTACGTGCATATATGTTTTAACTGGGCGACATATTCTAAAATAAAACACTAAGACAGAAGCTGGAATTCGACAGATTACGAAGATTTCTGACCTTCGAAAAGTAAGTTACGCTTTTCAATGACAGTCTTTAATTACATATTGATATTCTTCTCACGTTTATCTGAAAAATAAACTTCAGTAATTAGACACCGAAGATGCATGCAATGACATATCTAATTTGCGAGTGTAAACATAGTATTTTTGCATTACCATGCGGTGTAGTGGGGTATTCTAAAATTGTATTGACATGTAGGCGTACGGAAGAGTAATAGAATAAGATTACCATGCTTATTTCTGAGTCGGTTATGAAAAAGCTCCATACTGATGTTCTGATGCTGAGGTTAATGGAATCGTGCCATCAAAAATATAAAGCATTATCCCGTGCACTATTTGCTGGCTCCTCGAGTATGTCTCAGAAGTCCCATCATTGACACTCACCTGATATGAACAATTTATATATTGATAAATCTCTGTAACTTCTAGATTTTCAGATCATAGTGATGACTCATGAGAGCAGTTAGTGCAAACCGAAGCAGTACTGTCATATTATATCGACATAATGCGTCAGATTTATCACTCTACAATTTATAGTTTACTATTCCCAATACATGTATCATATATAAACACTGCACTCCCTTAAAAGCAGTTGTGATTGCGTACACTGAGAGAGAGAGAGAGAGAGAGAGTGGGGTATATATCTACATATGTAAGAAAATAAATAGCAAATAGCATTCTTGATTTTCTACATCCTAATATTCGGACTGTAGTTTCGAACTTTATGGACTTTAAGGAATATTGTACAGAAATAATGGCATGACTTACATAACGTGAAGTATACGTTGTCACTAAGCAACAAATACAAGCGTCTAGTCCGTCATCATTATTCAGCCGTCATCCATTAAAGATTTCCCGCGTCCAGAATCCAGAGGCCTAATTCATGTAACAGCATCAGCACCAGCTGCAAAAATAATTCATAGTTTACATACAAAATAGGCTTGTTTCCTGCAAGAGAGAAGCGGTCAACAGTTTTCAATGATACTCTTAATCTATCTGATTTTCGTTAAACTCGTTATCTAGAGTAGGATGTATCTCAGTCAACCTCTGATTGTATGTGTTCATATGAACACCATGTTGATCTTGAAATACATGGGTTCATACGGCCCCTAGCTCAGGGTTAAGCGGAATTGGACACAAGTTACGAAACGTGACGCCATAGATCTTGCACGCTACAATCGTATTTTGCTATCAGCATACACTATGTATCGCCAAATTTGAGAAACTTTGGAAGCGCTTGGTGGTATGGTCCTGTTTTATAAGTTTCCGCAAAAAATGTTTTCTACGTTGATCGTCACATTTAACACAGGATATAGCAAATGCTACTAAACGAGATATTTATACGCCCTATGCAGGTCCCACCGGAATATTGCTGTCCAGAAAGGGATAGTTAACGATGTCGAAATTGTAATCATCTCTTTTGTCGTAAAGTTGACGAGACAGAAGGCCCGCTCCATTTGTCGTAAAGTTGACGAGACAGAAGGCCCGCTCCATTTTTTTTAGACATATGGGTCTAAATACGATGTGCCATTCGGTCTATCTGTAGTTTCCTTCGAATCCAGGTGGATATATATCGTTCACTGCGTCAATTATATAGCGATTATCCACTGCGAGAAGATCGTCTATATAGCGTTTTGTGAATGAGAAGGAACGGGTTTTGAAATGATCGGTTTCACAATTTAAACATGCTAAACTGGTCAAAAACTATACATTATGGAATCAAAACAAGTGAGATCAAGAGAGGAAGGCAGTAAACCACACGTGTATTGGAATAATGCTCTATACAAATTATAATACTAGCTGATTTATAGACAATGTACAGGCTTAATCCCTATGGGCTGCCATAGAAGGAAAGGCGCATTTTTAATCAGCTGTTTTACTGTTAATCTTGAGCGTTTATATTGTTTTCCGAAGTTCGCACAGACAAGAACACCACAAATTGAATTTGAACATAAAATTTGAATCTTGATTGATGAACCTGATGCTAGGTCCATCTATATGAATACTTGGACTAAACTTCGATTTTTCACATTTAGAGACCCGTGTATCTAATCGAGTGTCTGAATTACAAGCGTCTAGTCCGTCATTCATAATTCAGCCGTCGTCCATTAAAGAATATCCGCGCCTATAATCCAAAGACCTATTCCATATTCCATATAACAGTATTAGCACCAAATTCAAAAGGACAATCATAGTATACATAAACATAGATTAGTTTCCTGCAAGAGAGAAGCGGCCAACAGTTTTCAATGATGCCGACAAGACATCATGATGTTCCAAAAATACAAAATCCGTATCGCTGATCAGTATTCTTAATCCATAATAATCGTTGTAAATTCGTCATCTAGAGAATGATGTATCTCAGTCACGCTTTGATTGTGACTGTTCATATGAGCACCATCATGATCTTGAAGTACATGGGTTCATAAGGCCCCTAGCCCCGGGTTAAGCGGAATTAGACACAAGTTACGAAACGTAGCGCCATAGATCTTGCACGCTACGTTCGTATTTTGCTATCAGCATGCGATATGTATCGCCAAATTTGAGAAACACTGAGTGGAGGCGCTTGGTGGAATAGCCCTGTTTTATAAGTTTCTGCAACAATATTTTGTGACGTTGAATAAAATCGTCACATTTAACACAGGATCTAGCAAATGCTACTAAGCGACATATGTATAGGCCATATGCAGGTCCCACTGGAATATTACTGTCCAGAAAGGGATAGTTTACGACGTCGAAATTGTAATCATCTCTTTTGTCATAAAGTCGACAAGAGAGAATGCCCGCTTCATTTTTATAGATATATAGATCTAAATATGATGTGCCTGTAGGACTATCTGTAGTTTCCTTCAAATCCAGTGAAGGTGGATATATATCCTTCACTGCGTCATTTATATAGCGATTATCCACAGCGAGAAGATCGTCTATATAGCGTTTGGTGAATGAGAAGGAACGAGCTTTGAATGGATCGGTTTTTGAAACCGCCTGCATATAGTCATATTCATAAGAGAACAGATACAGGTCAGCCAACAGGGATGCACAATTAGTACCCTTTGGAATACCTATATGCTGCTGATATATTGTGTTGCCATATTTTTAATGAGAAATTCAAGCAACTCTATAAACAAAGAAACATCCCATGAATGATATCTCTTGTATGTAGTAGAGCTAAAGAATGCGGTATGGCTTCCGACATTAATGTATCTACGATCAGTTTTCTTGAACACAGATACTATTAATGAACTTAGACGGTCAATAAGGTCCTGATGAGGGATTGTAGTATAGAGAGTCGAGAAATCCCATGTGGATGCATGTCTGTACGGTATGTGACCTTTAGCATCAAGTTCTTCCGTAAGACATTTTGAGTTTTTCAATATCCACATACATTCAACGCCAGAGTTCTTAGAAATAGTGGCGCAATACCTTTCCCAAAATGCTTTTACCTCCTGAAGGGCCCTCGTCAATAGGGTTGAAAGAAGCTTGGTGGTGCAGCTTCTAGAACCAGCTATGAATCTACCTTTGTATGGTGATTTATGCATTTTGGGAATCCAGTATATTTTTGGTATGTCGTTATGATTGGCTGGAAGACAAATACCTCTTTCCCTGAGAAACTTTTTTTGATTGTTAAATAAATCTTCCAGAGTAAATGCAGTTTGGGAGTAAGTAAACGTATTTGATGAAGATATGTCTACACTCAATTCTTTAACCAGCACCTGGTAATAGTAATATTTACATATGAATATTATATTATTCGGAGCTTTGTCTGCTGGGACTATGACGAATTTACTCTTGCGAATTGAGGTTTCTCAGTACTTGCTTTGCTTGGGGAAGAGTACTTCTGTCAATATGGCGGATTGTTCAACGACCTTGCTCTTGGAGAGGTCCAGCCAATCAGCGAGTACTGTACGTTCAACTTTTTCTCGCTTAAATCAATCAATAACGTACTGTTCCAATGCAGACAGGACTATCTTCTGGTCGGCCTTCAGAATTTTTCTTCTCGGCTCTCTATATTTAGTTCCTTTCATCAGGAGTAATTTCAGATCCTTATCACTCACCACTTCAAGGTCACCAGTCACAATATGTTTGCATTGTGTATAGATAAAGTTCGACGATTCACAATCACAACTATAGCCTCCTGACGTGTATAAGGTCCAGTCAAACTCCTTGACAGCATTGGAGTAATTGAATATTTTGGTAGCTATAGATTTAGTATACTTATATGAAATGCAAAGACAGAGCCCATGTCCGAGTTTTCTTCAAGCTTGGAGCCTTATACTGTTGCTGATGGTCGAGTTGGAGATAATATCTTTCATTGTATGGATACCTACTTGTTTATTGCTGTGGAGCTGACGTTTCGTTGGAGGTACCTCCAACTTTTTCAAAACTAATGTAGGGCTGTTATTCAACATACTTAAGGTATTAATCATAATGGGGAAAACGTTGATAGTGTTAGGATTTTAGGTAGTAACAAAAGGAATCAAGTTTTTAAATTTACTTGCAACTTTCTGGGAAGGCTGTCTTATTTCACAAAGTGGACTAGCGGTTGCTTTCCTAATCCCTGTATCAATAAGGCCTTCCAGATATTACAGTTTTTACAACAGCGTGAACTTTCAACATTAGCATATTACTTTTAGAATGACAAAGGATTTCGGATGTTCATTCAATCGCGATAGAGAATTTGTTCGGCAGTATGCTGGTCTTGTCCATTACTACGGTTCTTGGCGAAAGGCACATTTCGGAACGGTCGCATTGATAGCTAATCCTGAAAAGTACCTTTGTCACACGAGATTGAGGGCAGTAAAACCCAAAAGCATGCAATTAAATACTTCCATTTATGGGCGTGTGAGTCTGCTTATTACAAGAAATATGGAGACAGACTCTGTTTATCGTATTGGGACTACATTAGATGTGGTGTTATATAGCGATCCGGACGGGCATTCTATTTCCTTATCTGGTCTTGGTCTTGTCTGTCAAAAATTGCAACGAACCACTATTCGATCAGCCCTTCTTGACTAGGACCCCCGATAACTCTAACTTCTTTCGTTTCTAAAATCAAATAATGTTAATGTCTGGTTATATGCACTGAAATTCGGCTCATCCTGCCCTTGAAAATGTGCTAAATAGATGGGATTCCATGACCATGTAATGAGGAGGAGAGCTCAATACTTTTTTAATATAACAAGGGCAGCTTATTTTCTATATATTACTTTGGAAACTTGTACTCATTTCATGGTATTTAGTAAATACAACTCAATTTCATAGTGTAGTATATAATGTTTCTATACTCGGGATGAACAATAATATTAATTTCAATTGTAGGTCGCTAGACTAATTTGTTAGTAAACAAGGGAAAATTTTTATATGCCCTGTGATTTTGGTGTGAAAAGATCATATCCCAATTTATTGGTCTACTGTTTCTGCATGTAACAAAAATAGTCGCCATATTATTGTTCTTAGTTGAGCGTGGGCTTTCATAGATAGCCGTTGACTTTTAGAAACATCGTCGGATGTTCATTTCAAGATAGCGAAGACTTTGTTCAGAACTGCCCCTTTACCGTTAAAAGGATGACGAATGTCTTGGGCACCATGCACTACACCAAGACATCCAAATAGACAGGCAAATGCACTGCGGGTTCGATTCCACCTTCACAATTACTCGACTTTACAAACCTGCCCAGTGATCTTCGCACAGATGAAACTGACATTCTTGATAGGTGTAACGCACCTGTTTTGGCAATGATACACTAACAGGTAATGTATATAACACGACATGAAATTCCATTTATCTCTCGACGAACACAATTATTCGGCAATACGGCATGCACATCCCTCCAATCAGATCGCCATGTAAGGTAATTTGGATTACAATTCTCCCAGCCACACTTCTCGAAAGAATACATCATTCCATACCTAACCGGTCGAACGTGGTTAGAACCTAGCTTTGTCCGATATTTGTGACATATTTCTGCAAAGGTATAATAAAATGGACATACCTTGTCTTACAGTTCATCTATTTCATAGTACAAAATTTTCTTTCTGTAAGCGTCGTGTCAGATTTCTTCAGATTAAACCGCCCAAGTGTCATTTTAAGCACACCGAACTATTGGACTATTGAAGAACCATTGAAGAAAACAATACGATTTTAGTTCCCTCTGAAGACATTTTTTGCTTTTCTTTCGAGGCCTAGTACAAATACGCGGAAGAGTTGGAATCGAGAATTGGAGAGTGGGAATCCACTTCTGTGGTGAGGGAGGAACACACGTATAGCAATGTTTTACAATCCTATCGTCACAAACTCAATCCTCGAATTGACAGCTGTGATAAATATGACGTCGCGGTACATGCCCTGGTCTGTCGTGCTGGCTGATTTAAGTGTTTTATAACCTGACCAACTCGTGGACGAATGCAGTGGAAATGAACATGACTTACATGAGAATAAAAATTCGGCAGCAAAAGACAATGGTTGCTGTCGAAAGACTACGCTCGAGTAAGAAGAGTCATAGTAATGGCCAAGACCAGCATACCGTCGGAGAAATTCTCTATTGCGATGGAATGAACATTCGAAATCCTTTGTCATTCTAAAAGTAATATGCTAATGTTGAAAGTTCACGCTGTTGTAGAAATCGTAATAGCCTCTTTCTCGTAAAGTTGATTTCAATTCAAGAAGTCGCTTCTCTCAGACAACAATATCTGAAATAATAGTACAGACCTGTCTGGCTAATATGGTAGGATTATTCTCCCTATGTCTAGGGTGATGCGAACTGATGTTGAGATAATGCTGCGTATCCGTGAGTGTCCATATATATCAGTACTGATAGCGGTTCCAGATTTTATAACGAGAATATCTAAAAATGGTATCTCGCTGTCATTGTTTTTTCCATATTAAACGATAGGTTTGGATGTAACGAATTCAGTATTGAATGTAAAGACTAGATAGGTTCGTTTGCAAAGGGCCAGAAAATGACGAAATCATCAAGTTATCTTTTCCGCATATCTTCGACTTCAGTGACATCATTTTCTCTATAAGTTTAGCTTTTTCTTAGGAGTTATATCTCAATATCCCATTACTAGGGTGTATATATTGGGACTATTTGTGTGACCATGGTAGTGCCCAAAACCGGTAAGTAGAGTTGAGTGTTATTGGAACAAAATTAGTTATTGTTCAGAATGAGTCTTATGTTATCTAAAATAAAATCTTTTGAGTATCGCTCATGGAGCGTGTCTGGATGTTGAACGATTCAGTAGTTGATAGCATCTAATCCAAAATCATGTGAGAAACTGCTGTATCGGCTGTATAAGCTTCGATAGTGGCCATTTGAATATCAATGTTTACTTCATTATATATATGGTAATGTACGGAGAGTGTGGTAGCGAGTATATATCATATCTCTGTTTGTCTAAGATATTCTTGATTCTCAGCAGAGGCAGAGTTTCCTGAACATGGATGTTTTCATTTCTATGCATGGATTATTGTCATGATTATACAACCTAAAATATCTGGAAATTTCAACGATGGCAGAGTGACAACATCATGTCCGATTTTAACCGACAGGCATTTATACATGAATGTGTAAGTTAACTCCCGCGATCTACATGAATATAAACTACGACAAATAATTGTAAGTCTCGGTTTCTACCGTACTGAGCGAAAGTCTTTCCGAATGCCTGAGATGTTCATTTGTGTTTGACAGTGTTGAGGTGCTTGCTCTTTTTGATAAGCGTTACACTCTATTGCACACAATACTATCTCAGAGAAGCCTTTGGTGTCGGCGCCGCGGAGGAATCTGTGATTTCCGCACAATTCCCTTCATTTGAAATGTGGATATCCTCTTGAGGAGTCGTTCACCTATATGGGAGAGCAGGCACTCATACCTGTATTTTTGCTAATAAGGTAACGGAGATAAGACAGAGAAGCTATTATTTAGCTTGTTGCACTTATATATGGTAGGGACCGCTATCACAGCGCAAACAGCCGAGGGTCCAGGGGCCGCCTAAGCCCTGAAAGCTCCAGGAGTCTTAGATGGCCGAAGTCTCGTTCTGGCGTATTTCCGAGCAATAAAACAAGAAATCGTCGCCTGTGTAAACTCTATATATTTTACATGTTTTGTTATTTCACAACACTTTTTTTAATATTCGCTCTCAAGCAAGTGATTTTCGGTAGTATAAATAATTTAAATATTAAATTTCAGTCGAAAGGTTCATAAGCTTTGATCATGTCACTAACACATATTTTTTTCTATTTGGGGAGCCGAACACAGTTGAGCTTATTGAGCGAACACAGAATGTGAATGAGCAAGGATGAACAAGTAAAATCTGCATTCACTAGGAATATAGTTGTTTTCGCTTTACTCTATCAGTCTTTTTTATCTTTCTCTGCCTTGGTTTTGTTTTGTTTTGTTTAGTCTCGTGGGGGGGGGGTTTTATTGGCTGAAAATATTGGGGACCATGGTCTTGGTCAAGGCATCTTTGAAATTTGTTGACCAATTTGTGTGATATTTTTCAGTAATGTAAGAAAGGTTGCTACATTAAAAAAGAACATCTGTGGGGGCAGTGGTGCCTGTATTCGGAGTATTATTATACCAGCCTTAATATATTTGGACGATGCGTGTATATATTTGATCAACACACAGATAAACACAGAAATTTCGCTTCCAGTCACTGGAACCGATATACGAACACTGCACCAGATATTCTAAAATGCACAAATTACCAAGCTAGATTTACAGCTCCAAGAAGTTGAATTGCCAAATGTCCTATACCAAGGAAGATTCCGTGCGGTCTAAAACAACGAGTGTTTAATGTGTGTGGATCCTGGCGTCAGAGCCAACATTCAGTAACCAGCCGTAGTTCACAAAGAATGTTCTATAACCGAAATACCATTTTTGTAATACAATATTAGCACCTCCACATGTGCATAAACTAACTAGTCCGTGGAACAAGAAGTCTGTGAATACACGGTTATTGTCTATGAACTTTACGCATTAGTTTGTATCTCAGTGATCTTGCCAACAAACTGCTGACCACACTTCTTACAAGAAACTAAATGAATGCGATTCGGTTAACAGGAATTAATCACATTTTCCGTTAACGAGAATCTAAATGAAGTTGTCCTCAAAATGGGGCATATGAGGCAACCTATGTGTCAAATTTGCAAATAGAAAAGTTAGTAGACTGTGAATTGGGTGCTAATAAGTCACCAATCGCTATTTTGCAAGGTTCCGTGTCATAATCTTGCTTAGCCGTAAGCCAAATTTCCGGCACTTTGATCGAAAAAAAAGGTCTGATGCATGCCGGTCATTTTGGAGACTCGGCCGAACATCCTGAACTCGGATTTGTCTTTCCGTTTGTTAATTTATTTGTACTCGACCTTAATTGAATGTGGGTGTGTTGTCCAGCCGAGGGCCAACTTGTCCACCCGGCATAAAAGGCATGACCCGATATTCAGTAGCAAGCCATGAAGAATTTCCGCGTCCATAATTGAAAAAAACATACATGAATCAGTTTTCGATGATGCCGATAAGTCAATATTACTATTTTCAAATCCGTATCACTGACTAGTCAACCGTAATCAATATCTGAAAACCCCGAAAATGTCTTACGAATGCACGCGACGATACACGACATATGCAGTATAAAAAATGAATCCAAATGAAATTTCCGTTACTCTCTATAAAACAATTCCATATGAGGACCTCAATGAACGCTTTAGTTCATTAATTGTGTTGGTGTTCAAGAAATCTGATAGTCAATATATTAATATCAGAAGTCATGCGTCTTCTTCAGCTCAACAATATATACTGAATTATTTTTTTTTGTGATTTGATGCTTGTATTTTTACCTGATGTCGTAATAATACAGAAGGTCCTGCGGACAGGCGAACGAAATTTGCATTTTATGGTACATCATCAAACTTTGCACAAATATACGACAAGGTACTGGGATCATTTTAATGATTGGAGGTATTCTAGATTCGCTAGCCATTTTCCAATACGAATTTTCTTGATCACGGGAAAATCGCCAAAAAAAATTTTTTTATAGTTTTTTAATGCTTCCTATCTCAACTAAATCAATCCTAAGTGTTACAATTATTACCTATAAATTCATCTCGGATAAATTCTATGAACATTGGGAGTCATTTTAACTCAATCTCACCTGTGTGAGGAGAATAATGTTCCACTGTCAAGATTTTCCTCCTCATCTCCGTAACCCAGAACACCACATAACGGAAACTTCATGAATTTTCCGCGCACCTCATTGGGATCATTTTGAGACTATTTGCATAATTCTAGGTGCAATGGATAAAGGATAATCCAAAAAGGCGGCCAGAAAGTACCATTGACAAATTAATATTTTGTTGGGGGTTTTTTGTCAACTTTTTCACATTTTCCTTGGCTTAAACAATACAAAAGTATTTTATTTCGGTAAAACTTTTTTTTTCTAATTTATCCATAATTTTTAGAGAGGAAAATTGAAAATAAAAAAAAATCCAAAATTGGGTTAAAAAATAGCTCGAAAATACCTTTCAGGAAGATGACGTCACTGCACCACCATTCTAGCGGACATCTATTTTTGACGTTGTCTTATAGTAAGTGACTCAGATATTTAGTGTGATAAATTTCAGCACAATAGCCTCAGGGGTAATGCAAATATTCAGGGGAGGGAGAGGGGAGACTAAAATGTTTGCGTTTATTCGCATCTATCTCGTCTAAGATTTCAGTTTAATTTGGCTTTTTCCTATTTGTATGTTCATTCTGCAAAACAGTTTATGCTACGTATGTGAGAAATGTCTGCCTTTTGTATTTTTTTGTTTAAATTGTTGTTCATCCTAGCATAAAAACAGAAAACCGCATCATTTTGAGAAAAAAACACGTATCGCTTTTTTTTCTGCTAAATCTATCTAACCTCCGACATGACAAGCAAAACAGTATATTATGATCTGACCATTATGGTAATACACATTATGAAAATATCTGCATATTTGTTGGGGCTTATTGCTAGATAGATCTACGTTTTCGATAGGAGCAGCACAGGAAGAGCAAATTCGGGATGGCAACGTCAAAACAAGCTGAAATTTGAATTGAATACGGTACAGTATTTTTTTAAATGTATATTGTAATGCCGGTATATCATTTTAATAATTGAGTTTATTGGGATATAATATTTATCTGTGGTCTTTAAATGAGTGAAAACATTATGATAAAGCTTAAGCATCCATTGTTGTCTCTAAAACTCTTGCTTTTTACGTCTGAAACATATAACTAGATCGCGGTAAGCAATTGATTTGTTCAGATGAAGATCCACAATCACATAATTTTCTTATCCACTTTGCTCGGGATATAGCAATGGAAAATTCGAATGGACAGAAGAGTTTCTTCGAAATCGCTTTTTATATGCATTAACAGGCTGACGAATGTGTTGTTTCCTGCATGACAATCTTGAAACATTTTTTTTTTTTTCACTTTCATTAATGGTGGAAACATATTAATTTCGCAGATTGCATGAAGGTAAGTACACAAATACCTCTAATTCAGATCTTCCATGATCCTGTCGCAAAAAGTCTTAAAGGAAACGTATATAACGATATTCATTTTTAATGTAGTGTTCCATAATTTTATTTATTTGGTACATTTTCTCCCCTGGTTTGTCCTCGTTTTAGCTATATATAGAAAATGTACCAGTATACAGAAGAAAGAAAAGGGTTTGACCATTCCAGGACAGATCTACTACAGGCTCATCACGAACCCCAAATCCCACCTCCCGCCCTCTCTCCCATCCATTGTATTGGTTCTGGGACTACAAAGCTGAAATCATAGAGGATATTCAGTTCATGCAAAACGTGTAATTGTGCAATAATATATACAGGAGTGTGAGAAGTTGTTTATGGTTTTGACCTCAACCCATACTCAAACCCAGACGATTTGATGTTACAGCCATGATCCCTTTAAATATTTCTTTGTGGCCAGGGGGCTGACACTTACTACACTATATATCTGGGTTAAGGTCTATCAGTACAAAAAGTATCGGTAAGAATGTAAAAAGAATTCAAGATGGCTGAAAAAAAAAATCCCGTAATGGAATTTTTCGACCTATTTTCGATATAATTTTCTAAAATCAATATTTCATATTTTTTTCGAAAGAAAGTTATAAATAAAGTAGAGAATATTTGGTTTCACTAATATGAAAACTTCTATGTCCAATTAGGCAAGAAAACTGTGCAAATATAGACAGAGAAGACAAAAATGCGACTTTGTGACGAGACCTCATATCCACCATCTTGGATTTGCTCATGATCCTCTGCATCCAGGATTGAGCAAATAGTCTCAAAATAACCCCAATAGGATTTACGGAAAATCCAGTAAATTTCATACGCATCGCATATATTGTTGTGAGGTTACTGTGATAAGTTTAACAGGGGAGTATAATGTCCCACCACACACACTAGGTTAAATGGGGTTGAATTCAACCCTAGCGGTCACAAAATCATCCAAAATAAATTTTCAGTTAATTTTCCTGGTCCTCAGAGTAAATTGAGTGGGGGAGGGGGTATTAAAGTAGCCTTAAACTGTAAATCAGATATTATTTGTAATGATTTTGCCGACAACATCATCCCGGTGAATTATCGCGGCGGCCATGTTGGAAAAATGGCCGCTCAGGCTGACACAGGACGAATCTGGAACCCATGGTGTGTAGATTATGTGTACCAATTTATCACAAAATACACGATTCGCTCATATGTTTCAGCACCTATCCGCTGGACTAAATGGCGTTTACATATTCTCCGAGTATGATTTCTTATATACAATAAAAGCGTCTAGTCCGTAATTCATTATTCAGCCGTCATCCATTAAAGAATAATCCATAGACCTAATTCATATAGCAACGTTATGATCACATTTACTTCAACATCCTCATGGTCTTCATATGAACATCTACAACCAAAGCCTGACTGAGATACATCATTCTTTAGATACCGAATTTAAAAGAAAATCATATGGATTAAGAATACTAATCAGCGATACGGATTTGATATTTTTGGAACATCATGTCTTGCCGGAATCACTGAAAACTGCAGGAAACTGGCCTATGTTTATGTATACTATGACCGTTGTTTTTTTTCTAAATTTGATGATGATGCGGTCATATGAAAAAGGTCTTTGGATTATTTGTATTCTTTCATGGACGACGGCTGAATATTGAATGACATAAAACATATACATAAAATAGGCTAGTTTTCTGCGAGGGAGAAACGGTCAACAGTTTTCAGTGATGCCGGCTAGACATCATGATGTTCCAAAAATATCGAATCCGTATCGCTGATAAGTATTCTTAATCCATATAATTTTCGTTCAAGTTATCTTTGTCGTTCAAGTCGATCACAATCCTGTGAAATGTGGCGGTTTCAATCAAAACCACAAATCATTGCTTTATTTGATATTTTGCCTGCTAGGATTTCGGCGCGGAAATTATTTTGTGAAAGATGGCTGGCTACTGCGTGTCGGATTTGACGTTTGTATACGGGAATTAGTCATTATCCACAAAACTGAGTGATACGGATTTGATATTTCTGAAACATCAGGATGTCTATCCGGCATCATTGAAAACTGTTGACCGCTTCTCTCTTGCAGGAAACAAGCCTATGTTTATGTATACTATGACTGTCTTTTTGAATTTGGTGCTAATACTGTTATATGGAATATGGAATAGGTCTTTGGACGCGGATATTCTTTAATGGACGACGGCTGAATTATGAATGACGGACCAGACGCTTGTAATTTAAAACATGCCACTTTCCTATAGAAAACATTATGCATATTACCATTTACCTTCATGATAAATTACCAGTTCCCTTTAAAGAGAAAATCAGTCGGCGATTTTGATATATTCAGATGGATAAACATGTTATTCCGACTGTAATGAATGTTTAACAATTTTAGCCTGCCTTGACACATTTGTGGTGCTCTCATGGACATTGGCAGTCTAAACAAAACGGGTCATACCCAGTATCTTTTGCCATCGTCTATCAATTAGATACCCATCAGGAGGAAATGTGTTGTCACTTGGTTACTGAGTGGTGCAGTTCTGTGAAATCAGCTGGATAATGTGTAGTCAGAGCATAAACTAAACTGGTGCTCTGTCTGTATTTAGAGTCCAATCGAAGCCTTTGTCTTTCCACTTAAAATTCAGGTAAAATGAAGCTTTAGATGGCGCTTTTATCAGCATGTGGCCTGATAATTCAACCGCGGATGTACCCTAGGAATTGAAAGCAAATTTGCTTAAGAGGTTTCATCTATTAAGGCCAGACTCCGTAACGGCAAAAAACCTGAAACATTCAGAGCTGAAACTCTGTGAATTTGTAGATTATCATATTGGAGTCATTTTGAGCCTATTTGCATGACCCCGAGCAGAGGATCATGGGTAAATTTCAAATGGTGGCCATGTGGGGTACCAGAAGAAGACGAAAAGTGATGTTTTCAAACGAAATCCAAAGAATATTGTCTCGAGGACGTTGATAATGGACCACGTTTGGCTAATCGTGTGACTCAACAAACTGATTAATCGCAGAGATGTTACCCTCTTTACGAGCCCGTGTGAGAGCGAGAGTCCCAATGGGGAATTCAGTAAAATAGGTATCAAATCCGTTTCACGACCGTGTGTGTATAGCGGCAGTTGGATCAGCAGTATTGAAAACGGTATACACATATTACACCAACGCTCATGTTTTGACATGTTTGTTGAATCGAAAGTTGAAAGAAAACAAGACGAAATAAAAGGTTATAAAAACTGGGGCTGGAATTTGACAGATTACCAAACTTTCGGGCAAATTTCACACAGCTCTTCAGTTACATATTGATATTCTTTGTTGAACGATAAACTTCAGTAATTAGACATCGGAGATCGCTAGCATGCATTGACATTATCTAGTTTGTCGATTCTAAAAAAAATCCAGACTGATGTTCTGAAGCTAAGGTTAATATACTCCTGTCATCAAAAATATAAACCATTATTTATTCGATCCCGTGCAATATTTCTTGGATCATCGAGTATGTCTTATAAGTTCCACCAATGACCCTCATCTCGTATAAACAATTTGGATAATAATAAATCTCTGTAACTTCTAGATTCTCAGATCATATTGATGACTCCTCGCAGCATTTAGTGCAATTCGATACATACAATGCGTCATATTCCCACCATGCACGGTGTAGCATACTACTTCATATACATGTATGATATATATAATACGTTCCCTCTGAAGTACCGTTTTCGTCGCGCACACTGAGATAGGGGGTGCAGTATACTATTTCATATACATGTATGGTATATATATATAATACGCTCCCTCTGAAGTACCGTTTTCATCGCGCACACTGTGATAGGGGGTGCAGTATACTATTTCATATACATGTATGATATATATAATACGCTCCCTTTGAAGTACCGTTTTCATCGCGCACACTGCGATAGGGGTGCAGCATTCTATTTCAAATACATGTATGATATATATATACTACGCTCCCTCTGAAGTACCGTTTTCATCGCGCACACTTTGATAGGGGGTGCAGTATACTATTTCATATACATGTATGATATATATAATACGCTCCCTCAAAAGTACCGTTTTCATCGCGCACACTGAGATAGGGGGTGCAATATACTATTTCACATACATGTATGATATATATAATACGCTCCCTCAAAAGTACCGTTTTCATCGCGCACACTGTGATAGGGGATGCAATATACTATTTCATATACATGTATGATATATATAATACGCTCCCTCAAAAGTACCGTTTTCATCGCGCACACTGTAGAATAGTATGATATATATAATACGCTCCCTCAAAAGTACCGTTTTCATCGCGCACACTGTGATAGGGGATGCAATATACTATTTCATATACATGTATGATATATATAATACGCTCCCTCAAAAGTACCGTTTTCATCGCGCACACTGTGATAGGGGATGCAATATACTATTTCATATACATGTATGATATATATAATACGCTCCCTCAAAAGTACCGTTTTCATCGCGCACACTGTGATAGGGGATGCAGTATACTATTTCATATACATGTATGATATATATAATACGCTCCCTCAAAAGTACCGTTTTCATCGCGCACACTGTGATAGGGGATGCAATATACTATTTCATATACATGTATGATATATATAATACGCTCCCTCAAAAGTACCGTTTTCATCGCGCACACTGAGATAGGGGGTGCAGTATACTATTTCATATACATGTATGATATATATAATACGCTCCCTCAAAAGTACCGTTTTCATCGCGCACACTGTGATAGGGGATGCAATATACTATTTCATATACATGTATGATATATATAATACGCTCCCTCAAAAGTACCGTTTTCATCGCGCACACTGAGATAGGGGGTGTAGTATACTATTTCATATACATGTATGATATATATAATACGCTCCCTCTGAAGTACCGTTTTCATCGCGCACACTGAGATAGGGGGTGCAATATACTATTTCATATACATGTATGATATATATAATACGCTCCCTCAAAAGTACCGTTTTCATCGCGCACACTGTGATAGGGGGTGTAGTATACTATTTCATATACATGTATGATATATATAATACGCTCCCTCAAAAGTGCCGTTTTCATCGCGCACACTGAGATAGGGGGTGTAGTATACTATTTCATATACATGTATGATATATATAATACGCTCCCTCAAAAGTACCGTGTTCATCGCGCACACTGCGATAGGGGGTGCAGTATACTATTTCATATACATGTATGATATATATAATACGGTTTATCCTTAAAAGATAAACTCCTTTATTCTGTATTGGACTGGTGTTTGGTGAGGGATTTGTCAATGAGAGTTATCCCCCCTTGTCTGTGCACATTGTTGAAATCGTCATGTTCTTTCCGCGTGATGGAAATTGTGAAATTATGATTGGCCAGTAAAGTCAATCACGCCTATAGGGGAGGTTCAATAATTTATCCGGCCTCTCTCGACCGGATTTTGCTGGACACGAACACGCTACATTTCTTTTCCGTATTTTTGGAATAATTTCGGGTTTTCAGCAAAGTTTGTTTGTATTGTTTACGTTACAAAGACGTATAAATTAAGTGATTTTCCGTAGGTGAATGTTGCAGGGTAGAGACGTGTGATATTTGACTATAATCTCACGTTTTTCAGATTGTGTTTGCGCTGACCCAGTTAGGACTACAGTGTTGCCATGCCTCGTGGTCCGGGTTACAAGCGGAGCGGGACGAAGTCACGGCCGTGGGGCGCCAAGGTGGCAAGACATCATTGTGAAGAGGCCGGTCGACCATCCGTGCAATATCAAGCTGCTGGGGCAACGGATGCGGCGAGTGGAAGCTCCCAACCTGATCACCAGAGTAACAGTGGAGGGGGCGATGTTGTGCCTTCCCGGGCGGATACCGTAATTGGTGAGTGTGGCTTGCATTTGTCACCTGTTGCAAATCTCCCAGGGACAGTTATTCCTTTTGCCACGCCCATTAATAGCATGGTATTAACAAATGCCTCTTGGGGGGACACACCTAGTTTAATATCTAGTGGATCTGATGACATGGATAGCCACGTTCCTGTTGCTTTAAAAGAGAAGATATGGAGGCACGAATTTATCAATATTGCCTTACTTTTGAAAGGGAACACGGAGCTGATGGACTTTTGCGCTGTGACGCCTATTTTTGTTTCCGCTAGTGGTCAAATTGGGGCTAGGCCTAAGACTATAAAAGAAAGAATTCCAACCATAGAACGTTGGACAGATGCCTTTATTATTTTCTCTGGTATTTACCTGGCAACATTTCCCGGGAAATGTCTGCAAATGTTGAAGTACATGAAAACAATCAGATTCGCCGCCGAGAAATTCAGTGGATTCGGTTGGCGACAATATGATGAGCAGTACCACATTAGACAAGCTCTGAATCCAGAGAATTCCTGGGCCTGCATCAACTCTGAACTTTGGTTGATGGTTATATCCTCGGCACAACAGGCTCCACTATCCAGTGTTTCCCCATCCACTGGTCAAAAGGGGGGTTTCCGACAGACAAGTGCCCCCGTCCAGACTTGTCACGACTTTAATGATGGTAAATGTGCTTGGCAAAAATACCGCTTTCAACATGTATGCTTCAAATGTTTTGGGGGGCATGCAGCAATAACCTGCCATAGTTTTCGCCCCCAGCAGTCCCCAAGAAGAGACAGAAACCCCCGGGCTATTCAGTTTAGGCAAGTCTCCCATTCAGGTCAATCGTCTCGCTAGTATGTTACAGACCTACCCCAATCAAGATATTGCTACACAGCTTCTTTCAGGTTTTAGATTAGGTTTTCCTTTAAAATATTCTGGCCCACGCACCCCACGAGATGCAAACAATTTGAAATCGGCAAAAGAAAATCCAGGCATCGTTGAACAAAAAATTCTGAAAGAGATTAAATGTGGGAGGGTAGCAGGTCCTTTTGATACCATACCTATACCTACACTAAGGATTTCTCCATTAGGAATTGTACCGAAGAAATCACCAGGGGAATTTCGCATGATCCATCATTTGTCATATCCGGATGGACTTTCCGTGAATGATTTTATTGAGTCTCGGGAATGCTCCGTTACCTATACAAAGTTTGATAAAGCTGTAGAAATGGTACAACAGTTAGGCAGGGGTGCTCTTCTAGCAAAAACTGACATAAAGTCAGCTTTCAGACTTCTTCCAGTTTGGCCCGGTGATTTTGACCTTCTTGGTTTTAAATTTCGGGGGTGCTATTTTTTCGATCGAGTTTTGCCAATGGGCTGTAGCATATCGTGTGCCACATTTGAAAAATTTCAACCTTTTTGGAGTGGGCTGTTAAACAACAGAGTTATCCATTTGTTATCCATTACTTGGACGACTTTCTGGTAGGCGGACATAAAGATACAGCTGAGTACAAAATTTTACTGGATACATTCCTCGCGATATGCGAATTTTTTAGGTATACCAGTCGCAGATGAAAAAACAGAGGGTCTGGAAATTGATACGAACGAGATGATTGTTAGAATTCCATGGCAAAAAATTTTAGAGCTCAGACGGCTTATTCTAGAGACTATTTAAGCTAAGAAAGCCACATTACGACAAATTCAGTCATTAATTGGCTCTTTGAATTTTGCCTGTCGAGCCATATCACCTGGTCGCCCATTCCTTAGGCGCTTGATTGATACTACACGCTATGTCAACAAACCTCATCATTATATCAGAATCACACGAGGAATTAAAGAAGATTTGAAAATGTGGTTGGAATTTTTCAGTGACTTCAACGGGGTTTCTGTCTTTCTTGACCAATACTGGTTATCCAATACTGCCATCCAGCTCTTTACCGACAGTGCTGGTGGTAAGGAAAAGGGTTTCGGTGCATTCTGTGGGGGTAAATGAACGTATGGGGTGTGGCCCGACGAGTGGGTACAGAGCGGGATTTTAACGGATATCACAGTTTTGGAATTCTTCCCTATTCTCGTAGCGATTCACGTCTGGGGTGACGTGCTTTGTAACAAAAAGGTTCTTTTCAGATCTGATAACCAGGCCGTTGTGAGCATTATCAACACCCTCACATCGAAGTCTGACAAAGTCATGGTGCTGCTGCGACAATTCACGCTTAAATGCTTGCATATGAACCTCTTGTTTAAAGCAGAGCATATTTCTGGATCAAAAAATCTGATTGCTGATGCAATTTCACGTTTACAGTGGGAAAAATTCCGCAAGCTCGCCCCCCATGCAGATCGAATGCCTACCAAGATACCAACAGAGCTTTGGCGGATATTCGAGACGAAGCTCATCGATTAATTGATACGGGATTATCTGAAAACACAAAGGCTGTATATTCAAATGCTCTTCGCTCTCTAGGCCAGTTCAGGGATAAATTTAAATTAGGTGATATTTGGCCTGTACCAGTAGAACATTTGCCTTTATATATAGGAGATATGTCTTCTAAAGGTAAAGCTCCAGCCACTGTATCTGCTTATATATCGGGGATTAGTTATCAGCATAAAGTGTTAGGGTTGGAGGACCATAGTCAGTCTTTCGTAATCCGAAAAATGTTAGAGGGTATGAAAAGACTTAACCCTCATATAGATACTATATCCCCCATAACTGTAAATATGCTCAAGCAGCTTCCTTCAGCCTTGGATCAAGTCTGTCAATCTAATTACGAGGCAGGATTATTCAAGGCGGCATATTCTTTGGCATTTTTTTTATTTTTTCGAGTGGGTGAATTAATTCCCAGCGGTAAAGGTCCACATGATAGACCCCTTACACCAGATGACATATCTTTCAATTGTGAGTCGGGTGAGAACCGTCTTCTTGTCCGAATTAAATCTTCCAAAAATGACCAGCTGGGTAAATCGCACACCTTGAATATTGGACAGACAAGGGATCCGATAGTGTGCCCGGTACAGAACATGATAACTTTTCTAGGCATGCGGCCTCGATTCGGTAAACGTCCATTTTGCCATAAAGATGGAAAAACTCTGACACAATATCAGTTCAGCGCAGTTCTCACCAAAGCCTTAAATTTTCTTGGCTTTGACACGGATACCATTAAATCTCATAGTTTTCGTGTTGGGGCTTGCAGCCTAGCTTCGGCGAATGGGGTGCCAGATCATATAATACAGAAATGGGGGAGATGGAAATCTACAGCATATGCTAGATACATTAGGATATCTCCGGGATCGCTCAGTGACGTACTGTAGGGCGAAAATCCTCACAACATCAAGGCAATTATTCGTTTCTAAGCCTTTAATTTCTTTACTATGTTAAATTCTATATTCCCCACTTTTATATTTATTTGAGTAGATATTTGGATGTACGGGTCATCTCACACCTACTGGGCCAAACGTAGGGCTATGAACCAACCAAGGACTGTGAATTTAGGGCTCGGTAGAATTGGGGTCAACATATACTGGTTTGGGCAAAGAGGCATGACCTGGTCCATGCTGAGACCGTTGGTCGATGAGAAACTGAGAACACTGCCACCACCCGCCATTTTATTCATACAGCTCGGTTCGAACGATTTGGTTTCCCAGGAGTGCGGCCAATTATGCCAGGTGATTCGGGAAGATTTAGAATACTTAGCTGCTTTGTTCCCACAATGCGTTATTGTTTGGTCAGATATATTCCCCAGGATTTACTGGCATGGGGCTCACTCACCACGGGCGATAGATGGGATTAGAAAACGCGTTAATCGTGTTGGTGGGGCCACGGCAATAAGACGTGGGGGAAGGGTGCTCAAACATGTCGAGATTTCCCATCACGAAATTTCCCTTTATAGAAATGATGGCGTCCATCTATCGGATGTGGGAAATGATATCTATTTGAACACCATTCAGGGGGATCTTGAGGCATTTATCCACAGTACTGTTACCGTTTTTCCGTAGATATTTTTTAAATGGCCTAATTAAGAGAGTATTTCATTAATTTCTAGTCTAGGCCCTAATTGGGCGAATTCTTGGAAGCGAATGAGTTTAGACGCATTCTACTGGCCGAATTCTGGCGGGCAGATAAGGGCTTTCAGTTAGGCGGAAATTAATATTCGGTGGGTGCCACCTCGACGAATTCCCGCGGGGCATCCGGTTATTTTCATGTCGACTCGTTGTGTTCCCGAGAGACTTGTGCGGTCTACCCGATGTGGTTCCCGGGTGACAGGTAGTAAAGTGTGTGTTGTCCAATCGATGCGTTTCCCGATGGACATGTATTGTCCAATCCCGATGTGTTCCCGGGGGACGGGTTTGTGTAGGAGACAAACATATTATTGGGGGGGTTTGCTGATATGTCATTTACACTAGTCGACGGTCAGCACTAAAACATATATCAGCCCGCTGGGATTCGGTACACTACTATGTAAAGTTACTCAGCCAATAAAGCCGTGGCCGATTTCATCCAAACTTCTAAATACGCTTTTTGTGTGAGTTTGTATAATTAAGGACAATATCTTTAGAATAATACGCTCCCTCAAAAGTACCATTTTCATCGCGCACACTGTGATAGAGGGTGCAGTATACTATTTCATATACATGTATGATATATATAATACGCTCTCTCTGAAGTACCGTTTTCATCGCGCACACTGTGATAGGGGGTGCAGTATACTATTTCATATACATGTATGATATATATAATACGCTCCCTCAAAGGTACCGTTTTCATCGCGCACACTGTGATAGGGGGTGCAATATGCTATTTCAAATACACGTATGATATAAATATAATACGCTCCCTCAAAAATACCGTTTTTATCGCGCACACTGAGATAGGGGGTGTAGTATACTATTTCATATACATGTATGATATATATAATACGCTCCCTCAAAAGTACCGTGTTCATCGCGCACACTGAGATAGGGGGTGCAGTATACTATTTCGTATACATGTATGATATATATAAAACGCTCCCTCAAACTTTGATAGGGGGTGCAGTATACTATTTCATATACATGTATGATATATATAATACGCTCCCTCAAAAGTACCGTTTTCATCGCGCACACTGAGATAGGGGTGAAGTATACTATTTCATATACATGTATGATATATATAATACGCTCCCTCTGAAGTACCGTTTTCATCGCGCACACTGTGATAGGGGATGAAGTATACTATTTCATATACATGTATGATATATATAATACGCTCCCTCTGAAGTACCGTTTTCATCGCGCACACTGAGATAGGGGTGAAGTATACTATTTCATATACATGTATGATATATATAATACGCTCCCTCAAAAGTACCGTTTTCATCGCGCACACTGAGATAGGGGGTGCAGTATACTATTTTATATACATGTATGATATATATAATACGCTCACTGTGATAGGGGGTGCAGTATACTTTTTCATATACATTTATGATATATATAATACGCTCCTTCAAAAGTACCGTTTTCATCGCGCACACTGTGATAGAGGGTGCAGTATACTATTTTATATACATGTATGATTTATATAATACGCTCCCTCTGAAGTACCGTTTTCATCGCGCACACTGCGTATACTATTTCATATACATGTATATAATACGCTCCCTCAAAAGTAACTTTCTCATCGCGCACACTGCCATAGGGGGTGCAGTATACTATTTCATGTACATGTATGATATATATAATACGCTCACTCTGAAGTACCGTTTTCATCGCGCACACTGTGAGAGGGTGCAGTATACTATTTCATATACATGTATGATATATATAATACGCTCCCTCAAAAGTACCGTTTTCATCGCGCACACTGAGATAGGGGGTGCAGTATACTATTTTATATACATGTATGATATATATAATACGCTCACTGTGATAGGGGGTGCAGTATACTTTTTCATATACATTTATGATATATATAATACGCTCCTTCAAAAGTACCGTTTTCATCGCGCACACTGTGATAGAGGGTGCAGTATACTATTTTATATACATGTATGATTTATATAATACGCTCCCTCTGAAGTACCGTTTTCATCGCGCACACTGCGTATACTATTTCATATACATGTATATAATACGCTCCCTCTCAAGTAACTTTCTCATCGCGCACACTGCCATAGGGGGTGCAGTATACTATTTCATGTACATGTATGATATATATAATATGCTCACTCTGAAGTACCGTTTCATCGCGCACACTGCGATAGGGGGTGCAGTATACTATTTTATATACATGTATGATATATGTAATACGCTTCCTCTGAAGTATCGTTTTCATCGCACATACTGCGATATGGGGTGCAGTATACTATTTCATATACATGTATGATATGTATAATACGCTCCCTCTGAAGTAACGTTTTCATCGCGCACACTGTGATAGGGGGTGCAGTATACTATTTCATATACATGTATGATATATATAATACGCTCCCTCAAAAGTATCGTTTTCATTGCGCACACTGTGATAGGGGGTGCAGTATACTATTTCATATACATGTATGATATATATAATACGCTCCCTTTGAAGTACCGTTTTCATCGCGCACACTGTGATAGGGGGTGCAGTATACTATTTCATATACATGTATGATATATATATATAATACGCTCCCTCTGAAGTACCGTTTACATCGCGCACACGGTGATAGGGGGTGCAGTATACTATTTCATATACATGTATGATATATATAATACGCTCCCTCTGAAGTACCGTTTTCATCGCGCACACTGCGATAGGGGCTGCAGTATACTATTTCATATACATGTATGATATATATATAATACGCTCCCTCAAAAGTACCGTTTTCATCGCGCACACTGTGATAGGGGTTGCATTATAGCAAAGTCCAGATATTTGATGTTGTATAATAATGACAATAGCATATTCATAGAAAAAGCATCCATATCCAGTAAACCCTAGGAAATCCACACAAAAGGACGTTCTACATATAATCGCTGTCGTATACTCCGTATATTTGCACATATATGCATGTAGATATGGGATTAGGGTTTTATATATAGAACATCATCATGAATTGCTGACATCATTGAAACCCGATAACCGCTGCTGTCTTCTAGGAACCATATTGTGTTTTTATTATTTTTATTTCATACACATTTGGAATTGTTGCTGTCATACGGAATAGGTCCTTCGATTATTGAGACAGAAATTATTTTATCGACGACGGCTGAATATTGAATGTCGGATCTGACGTATGCCAGAAAGACAACATGATGCCCCATTTGAACCGACATGGGATTGCATGAATGGGTGAAAGAAAACCCGCGACTAACATGAATATAACTGCGGAAAGCAAGTGTAAATTTCGGCTTCGACCGCATTGAAAGCCTGTCTGAATGCCAGAGGAGATGTGCATTTTTGAGTGTTAGTGTTGTGGTACTTGCCCTTTTTGCTGAGCGTTCCACTCCATTGTGTACAATAAAGTCCTAGAGAAGTCTTTGGTGACGGCGCCTCAGAGGAAGCTGCGATTTCCGCACAATTTCCTTCATTGGAAATGTGGATATCTTATCTTGAGAAGTCAATTACCGATATGGGGGACAGGCACTCGTATATACATTCTGCAAATAAGGTAACAGAGATCAGAAAGTTTCGTCTTACTCCTGATACAAATTCCATGCAGCTTAATGAGTCCATTCAAGCTGCAAAAAATAAATATTCAGTTTGTGTGTTTCAGTGAAATATCTTAATTCACTTAAAATTCTCAATATAATTTTAATCGAACACTTGATTCGAGAGGAGCATTTGTTTAGTGGATAATTCCAATAACATAAAATAGATCTAGTCGAGATTGTGTTTTTGGTATAAGATCAAACTTTCAAACTTTACTTGCATTCAGAATACTCGTCAATGATATAGAATTTACAACAGAAAAATCATGTCTTGCTCAAAGCATCTTTCATATTTGTTCACCACTTCTCTCTGGCAAATAACTTGCCAGAAATTACAACGAAAGGTTGAAAAATATTTTAAACTTTGGCAACCCCCCTCCCCTGAAAAGTCTCCCCCTGAGGGTCAGTTGGCAACGTGACAAGATCAATGGACGAGTTTGTGTGGTCTCGGGGATGATTCTGCCATCGGAGATGAAACACACATGCATACATGTATATGATTATATTTGTGTCGCCGTGTTAATCAGTTCAACAAAGGAATCAACAGATAAACTCGAGACAGAAATTTCGACTTTAATAACAAATAAATATTAATGTACAGCTATGTAGAGGACATTTAGGCATACCATTCCTCGCCCTGTAAAATAAAATCTCTTGAATGAACACCTGCGTCTGTCAACATGACGCTTGTAGATTTCACACGCAACGTTCAACAGTCCTATAACGCGCTAGATTACGCAGTTACCAGTGTGCAGTATGTACAAGTATTACAGAATATATTTTTGAGAATATGACAATGGCCCCCTCGTGGTAAATTACCAATTCCCTTCAACGAGAGAAGCAGTCAGCAGTGTTGATAAAATCAGTATGCTAACTACGTTATTCTGAATGTAATGACTTTTTTTTACAATTTTAGCCTGCCTAACCAAAACGGGTCACACCCTCGTGTCTTATGTCGTCGTCTATCATTTGGATATCTGTCAGGAGGAGATGTGTTGTCACTTGGTTACTGAGTGGTGCAGTCCTGTGGAATCAACTGGATAACTTGTAGTCAGATCATATTAAAACAAACTGTAAATTAGTGTTGTATCTGTATTTGGAGTTCAATCGAAGCCCTACGTCTTTCCTTCTTTAAATTCAGGGGAATTAAGTTTCAGATGACGTTTTCGTCAGGGGTATAGCGTTTTGCAGCATGTGGTCTGGTAATTTAACCATATATGCAGTCTGGGAATTGAAAGCAGATTTGCTCGAGAGGTTTTATCTATTGAAGCCAGTTAGTTCAAAGCGTACAACGGAAGCGTTTACAAAGTGTATATCAACCATGCCCTACATTTTTGCAGTGCTTCTCGGGGTCAAAATTCCGTGCAAAGTGGGTAGATTCGTGGCGTATGGATTTTACGCTGTTCACACATTCAGTTTGGAATATCAATGGCTTAATCAAATACTGATGCTCAGTAACTTCCTAACAATCGAGATTTATTGAAAGTGAACGTTAGCTGGCCTGTGTTATGTGCTTTTATAATTACAAGCGTCAAATCCACATTCAGTAGATAACCTTCGCCTATGTAGAGATTTGTTTCGTTTGACGCTAAGCACCAAATGCCATTTAGGCATAGAATACAAGATAGGTAAACAATGACAGTTTTCATTGATCCCGAAAGGAAAGCAACGAATGGTAGTCGTTAAATCCGTATATCTGGCGAGTATAGGATATGTGACTTTAAAATGGGAAAACAATTTCATGAGTGATGGTAAAAAGCCAACGGGTTAATAAAAAATTTAAAGATTTTTTCTTGTAGTTTACATACTGAAATATCAGCCTCGGAAAAATTGCGATGGTCAATTGTATGAAAACGGAGAAAAATGTGCCCCTCGCTCCATTTGGTTATGTAGAGTGGATGAGATTTCAGTGTCGCCATTAAACACATGAAAAGTAACGAATACATTAACATGAGGGTGAGCCTAAATATTGACCAATGGGATGGCTGAATCACCTTTGGACCGACCGCTAAATAGAAAGCGTCAAATCTGACATTCAATATCCAGCCGTCGTCCATAAACGAATCTCTGCGTCAATAATCGAAATACCTATGTCGTATGACAGAATCAATTCCAAATGTGTATGAAATTAAAATGATAAAACACAAGAATGTTCAATGATGTCAGCAAGACATGATGATGTTCTATTAATAAAATCGTAATCACTGGCCATTATTCTTTATCCAAATGAGTCGTTTCCGGAGTGTGTATCTCGGTCACGCTTTGATTGTGAATCATCATATGAACACCATGGCTAAGAGTTGGAGAAATTTTGTAATGTAGATTTTAGTGATTGTAGGGGGACTGTGCGATTTTTGAAGGCCTTTTTAATATTCTTCGTTTGGACCGTGGAATAGTTATTTTTCGCCTTTCTACTATGGACGCGGATATTCTCTAATGGACGACGGCTGAATTATGAATGACGGACTAGACGCTTGTAATGCAATGTGGAGTACATTTTTTATTATTTTTTTCTATTGTGTTTTTTCTTGGGCCATCGTTTTGCTGATAATTTATTTCCCACGACATTTTTCTTAGGCGCGTGTGAATGTTGAGCGATTGAATTTGCGATGGTCAGTTGTATGAAACGAAAATATGATTAATCAAAATGTGCTTCTCGCTTCATTTGGTTATGTAGAGTGGATGAGATTTCAGTCTCACCATTAAACTCATGAAAAGTACCGAATTTCAGGAGGAGGAATCCACCGGTATTGTTTAGGAGTTATTTTTGTGCTAATTTGAGTTCTGCTTGCCTGTACATCTTGCATCATCCAAAATGGAAGACTTAGGCCCCATTGATGTCTCAATATTTGAATTACTGCAAATAATGGATAGGTTGATGTGCGAAGCTACAGGCTCTGCACATTGAATGCCGACCAATAGATTTTAGAGATTTTATGCACGTAACGGGCTTTAGTTCCAGACATGTAGTTGAATTTGTGCAGGGGGGCGCAGGTATTTCTTTGAAATTTAGCAAACTATTATGCACTTTGGAGAACTGTAGTTCATGTCGAAGAACTGTTGTGCGTTTTAGGGAGCTCTTTGGCTTCGGTGTAACGTGTTTGAAATACTTATGAGTTTTGTGAACTTGGTTTTATCTGTGTGGGTTCCGCACATTTTTGAGAAAATTTGTGTGGATGGAGAAAAGGTGACTTTGAAGTTAAGAATGATTGTTTTATTGAGCGCCTTGGAGGAAATTTGGTAGGAGAGTCTGACTGGGTTTTGTAGGGCAGACATGGAGTTGATCCAACGTCATCGCCATGGATCCCTGGTAAAAATGGTAGCTAATAGTCTCGCAATGCTTATCAGAGATTATCGCGATTATTCATGCCAGACTCCCACCACGTGGATTTGTTTCAAATTTGAATTGCTTATGTCTCAACATCTTTTAATTTTGAGCTGGAGGAAATTTTGTGAGCTGGAGGTCTGTGAAGGGTTAGGCATTTGTTATCTTTTTCCTCCACAGACTATCGCATTCTTACTAGGTGGCCTGTTGCGGAGGTTGTTGGCGAGTGTGGCGCGCGCACATGCCATTGATCCTTTGTACATTTCTTTCTACGGGCCCCTTTCAGTTCGGAATATCGGTTGCTAGCCCTAAATTATTAGGGGAGTAGTATGAGGTGTACAGGTTACTGTCTGATCAACAGGTCTTTTAGGTACGTCGCAGTCTTTTGGGAGTTAAAGTGGCCATGGGGAAAGTTAAGGGGGCCATGTAGCCCACTAACAGGGCTGGCCTGGAGATTATATTTCTAAGATGACCATCAAGGCTGTGAACCAGTGTGCCGTATAAAGTAGCCGATTTTTAGGAAGCAGTCCATAGTTTCGGATTATTGGTCCCCCTTGAAAATTTTAATACAGCAGAGGGGCCGGGTCTGCCCACATGATAATTATCCTTCCCTTTTTGGTAACCAGATTTATAGTAACAAGCTTCTGGGTCCTATAATTCCTTCAAAGTGACATATGCGGATGGGTGGCTAGGTTGAGCTATATGGCGGGACGGACCTGGAAGTCAATCTTCGTCGGCCTCAGTTTCTCACGTTTTTCAGGTGTTTACAAATAGGGTCACGTTTCATATGGAATATGTGACAAAAACCGCATGATCGGCCCCATATTTTGAATAGCGTTTTTTATCTCGTCTGGAGACTATTAACACTAGTGAGAAATCGATTGTGAAGATTTTTCCAGGAAATTAACGAAATGTGGCCTATTTTGGTTCATTTCAATAGATTTTACAGAAAGTATTGAGTACATACCGAGGAAAGAAAGTTGGTCACGGATTAAATTTGCATAACTGGCTTGTATGTTGAATTAGTGGTATGAGCATATCCATCAAGAAAATATATACTGGTATAAAAGTTTTCTGGAGAGTTTGGCAACTACGAAAGACGGAAGGGCTATGCCAAGGGTCTATTTCCAGCAACGAGGGCTTTACTGTGGACTGCACCCTTTAGCCCTTTTCGGAATAAGGATAGGCACTCTATCAGTGAGGCTGGACTGCAGCGAGGGGAACCATTTTTAGTAAATCTGATATTTTTAAGGAGCTGCGCGCTTTTTGTACACTGAGATTTTGGAATATGCTGAAATTTAATAGGCGGTTCCCTTAATAGTCTATTACACGTGATGGTTATATTGCGGACAGTGCTGTTAAGACCGTTGCCTGGCATATCGTAGGGCATGGGGAAGAGGTAGGGCATAGAGAAGAGGTACACCTAGACGAAAAGTGAGAAGGGTGTGGAAGGATGGGCTTTCAGTCTCATAAGTAACACACGAGGATGCGTGTGGGGATGAATATTTACCATTGGGATGGTTGATTTGAAGTTTCTTTGCTACAAGAGAAAATTCTCCATAAAATATCTCAAAATACCAATTTAGGCAAGGAAGCATATTTTGACGAATCATTTTTATACAATTGATCATCGCAATATTTTCGAGGCTGATATTTCAGGATGTACACTTCAAGAAAAATAGAACTTTGCATGTTTTCGAGTGAAAAAATACTTTATTCCCGTCACACAAAAAGGACATCCCAAAACATGGCATCACATATCCTTCACACAATTATTTAGAGAATCATCTGCGACCAGTCATTCCAGGACAAGTCTGCATCAAGAACTAAGACTTTGTCTCAATTGCATCATCGCTCTTAAATATTTGTATCTAATACCGCTCAAGCCGGTGCTAGGGGTCGTGTGGTCATGCAATTCAAGATGTCCACATGAACACCTACAACAAAACGTTGCTGGGATGCAAATCATCACAGAGATAAGTTTTGGTAAGCTTTGGTGATCTTTTAGACATATGCAGTCAGTGCATTCGCCGGTGAGGTCATATGGTCTTTTGCCAGTACGTCGGCATCTTTTTCCCTTACCATTGTTTTGTTGCATTTAATAAGAGAGTTCAGAACGTGCTTAACACAAAGGCTGTATGTGACCAAATTGCGGTCTAACCGTTCAAATTCTACTTATATCGGTGTTCCTCCTTACGACTTTCGTATAAAACCACACATTGTTGCAGCTGATAATAGTCTCGATCCGATTTTATCAATTAAGATTGTGTCGTTTCTACCTTGACAGTTGACCAAACCGCAGATAGTTGCAACATCGTCAAAAATTTGTAAAAGGCTGATTCAAACCAAATCACAAGAATAGAGACTATTAAGAGGAAAACCTGATTCACATTATGCCATCTTTAAAACTTTGAATGACTTCCCTTTCTCGATCGAATAAGCCCGTAGTTTAGCTCAATTCAGGATTAATGATGTATAGGTCACAAACTACTGAAAAACAGCCTTACTTAATATATAGTAAATTGACTGGGCACACCTTGAGGATACCATATACCTTAATACTCGCCGCCAAATGGCTCCTCACACTACGTAGCCTGGCCTTTCCGATCAAACATATACAACATTCAGCATACATGCCCCGCCATAATTTCGAGGTTACGGCGACCAGAAATAATGTCATCTCACCCGACACCGTCACGGCAACATTTGGAGGCGGGCAATCAAACTGGCCTGGAATTTGTCCGTATTAAAATTTAAAAATGTGGTTTTGTTTAAGACATTATAGAAACATTTCAAAATACGTCGCAAACTATTTCTGGTCCAGTCAGGTATTACAAGACAATAATTGTTCGCCGAAAATCAAGTCCAAATTACAATATGCGACCCAAGAATTCAATGACCTGAACGTTTTGCGCTTTAGATAACAATTGTGTTCAAATGAACAGTTCAATTACAGCGCTGTTGGGATGCATTTTATGCTGGAAAATGATAAGAAGAAAGAAAACAAAAACGTGGTTAGAATCAAAACTATGTTCATTGAAGTTTCTTATGCCGATCATTTGAAGAAGAGTTTTTGATTGTTATCGCGGGTTTTCATTGTGGGCGACTACTGCTTTCCATTGATTTTGTTTTTCAACCCACGAAGCTTAGATCATTTTCTCCCACACAATACTAACATATGGGATAACGGGGCCGCCTTAAGAAATAATTTCGGATTAATGTAAAAATGCGACGCTGATATGTAGTGCGAGTGATGGACACTACTTTTGTCAGACAGGTGAAGGTGATGCTCGCTCTCTGGTTTCCAGGATTATGGCGCGGAATGATTAGTAGTTGGGGGTACAAGATGCGAAGCACATCACCTGGCAACAAAGATAGTGTTTGCGTCTAGGATCGAATAAATCGTGTATGTTATAGAGCCATGCTGTATGACATCGATCATAAATGAACTACAGACGATCTGATAGACGAGACAGTTGATTTTAGCAAATTTGTTCAAGACACAAATAATATTCACTGTTAAAGTGACAGTTTCATCATATTTCCTCAAAATTTTTACTTTTCTGCATGGAAACATTACCATAGCTATTTTATTTGATATCAGATCATTATTTACTAATTTATCAGCCAGTTTTTGCAAAGAAAACACATAAATAAAAAATTCGAAATATCTGACCGAAAGATCGTCCAAACTCACGAGCATTTGCTGGACAAAAAAGCCAGACCCAAGGTGTATTCCATGCCACGAAGATCTCACGGTGAAACATATTCTTATCGGCTGTATATATTTTAAGATTGTATAAGATTTATCCAGCAGCTACTTTGGAAGATCTTTTTAGTCGAGTAAAAGAAGGTTGTATTCTAGATTATTTGAGAGAGATCGGTTTGTTGTATAAATTTTAATCTATTTTCATGTTTTTAATGCATTAGTTTACTGAGTTATTAACTTGAATACTTGTGTGATGGTCGCTATATAGCTGAAATATTGCTGAACGTGACATTAAACCTTAATACTCTCTCTCTCTCCAAAAAAAATGCCGTTTTTGAAAATGACGTCATTGTAACATCATGGCGACATTCTTAGATTTTTTACATTCTCTAGTAGAGCTTGACCCAACGATGTAGTTTGTTAGTTTCAGCACTCTAGCATTAGGGATAGCGAAAATATATGGGGGACACTTTCCGACTCCCAACCAACCGCCCCCAAGGCTGCGGTACACCCCAAATCATCCAGGTCAAATATCGTTAAGGAAGAGTGAGAACTCGTAAAGTGGAATAATAGTGGGGAGTTAACAGTCTGAGGGAGCTTAAGCACCTCAGACTTAAATGACTCAAAGTAAAGATATCCAAGTATGAAATAGAGAACCTGATATCCAAGGATTATAGTCTACGTAACTGTAACTAGCAGCTAAACCAAACATTTCTGAATTTTCAGCTCTGGATCTATATGAAAACGGAGATTGGTTTACTAATGTAATGGCAACTTAAACCGTTTTGGAAGATTATTCAGCTCGCTATCTTTTAAGGATCACTTCCAATTGATCGGGAAAAATCTCGATACCTTCCAATCAATCGATACTTTCGGTTGAAACCGAGCGAGCAGAAGAACCGGGAACTCTGTTGTCGTCTCAATCGGTTTCCTCCCGGTTCGCTCTCGATCGGACGTTCCCGGTTTTTGAAATGCATTTCTAATTTATTGCTAATGTCGACGTGTGCCGATGTGTCCATGTATTGCAACCGTCCTTTGGCCGTTTAGAACTCCAGAAGAGATCAGATTGTTGTGTTGGAAACATATCTTTGAATCGCTCCAAATTCTCGCATATCGCCACCCAAAATAGAATGGACAAAACCGGGAGAATAATTAGAAACTGAACTTTCTCATGTTATTCAACGCTCAATCAGCACTGATCTACACGGGCCAATCATGAAATTAATTGAAAACAAAGAGCAAAACGGATCACCTTAGTATGTGCAGCATAATAAACTGGAATAAGACGACATGATACTAAGGTCGATTCCAACAGAAAATCGACAAACCATTGGTGTAAATGAGGCCGACAGGTAAAGCCTAGCTGAATGGATACAATATTACAATATTATATTATAAATATATCAAGAAAAGATCTCTGTAACCACAGATCTCATTCTAATGGACATATTTAATAACTACAGAATGGTTTACGAGCCTCTTCCAATACGTTCATTAGCCAGATCAATGTAACAGCATTTTCCTTTCAGACCAACGATGAAAACCAAATCTAAGACAAGTTCGAACAGAACGTTAAAAACTGCCGATAATCAGACCCTAGTGAACGTGAGGGAATGATACTCCATCCCATTCCAATAGAGCGCCCACTCCAAAAAATCCAAAAACAAATGCAAATCCATGTTCTTAGACACGTATCAGTCATATATTTATTTGCATTTCCAATGGGAAAAAATAGACTGGCTGATTCCGAATCACAGAAAATATCAACAATACTCTCGGTTAAACAGTTGTTCGTGTATGTCGGTAGTAAGGTTCACTGTGTACGTTTCATGATACGTCAAGCTATGATTTGCGGGTTAGAGGTCAATTTCAGCTCAGTTGATGTTCTTTTCACCACAATGTATATCTGGGTAATGAAATCCAGCAATTGTCAAACGAACGGCTATTAAGTTCAACATTTATTTAACAATTTTCTATTACTTTTTTCCAGTAGCATTACAAATTTTCTTTTGTCCGGTTTGATTGTCGTGACATATCTGCATCTTATTTCAATTTTGTTGAAGAAATGACTAAATCATTTTTTTTCAAACGTCTAGTCCGTCATCCAATATTCAGCCGGCGTCCATTAAAAAAATGTCCGCATCCATGATCCAAAGACCTAATTCATATAACAGCATTAGCACCAAATTCTAAGAAAAACGACCATATAATACAAAAAACATCATCTATAGAATGATGTATTT
The DNA here is from genome assembly GCA_036873755.1 of Hanleya hanleyi. NCBI lineage: Eukaryota > Metazoa > Mollusca > Polyplacophora > Lepidopleurida > Hanleyidae > Hanleya > Hanleya hanleyi. Next base: position 78,295 of record JAVTVY010024021.1, read on the forward strand.
CAGTCACGCTTCGAATGTGATAGTTCATATGAAGTCCATGAAGATCTTGAAGTACATGGGTTCATACGGCCTCTAGCCCCGGGTTAAGCGCAATTAAATCAAGTTTCGAAACGTAACACCATAGATCTTGCACGCTAGGCTCGTATTTTGCTATCAATGCGCCATATGTATCTCCAAATTTGAGAAACTTTGAGTGGAGGCGCTTGGTGGTATAGCCCTGTTTCCGCAATTATATTTGTGATTTTGTTAAAAAATAGTTACATTTTATCCAGAATATAGCAAATGCTACTAGGCGAGATATGTATATGAGATATGTAGAAACAACTGGAAAATTACTCTCCAGAAATCTGTCTCCGGACAGTTTACGATGTCGAAATTATGATCATCTCTCTAGTTGTATAGTCGGCGAGAGAGAAGGTCAGCTTCATGTTTATAGTGGTATAGGTCTAAATATTATGGGGGTTTAGGGCTCTCTGTATTTTCCTTCGAATTAAGTGAGGGTGGATGTATATCTTTCAGTGGGTCATTTGTATAGCGATTATTCACAACTGTATAGCGTTTGGTGAATGAGAAGGAATGGGCTTTGAAATATGTTTTGGAATCGTCTGCATATAGTCGTATTCATAAGAGAACAAATATAGTTCAGGGGTGCACAATTAGTACACATTGGAGTACCTATATGTTGTCGATATATTGTGTTGCATAGATATTATTAATGAGAAATTCAAGCAACTCTATAAACAAAGAAACATCTCATAATGATAACCCTTGTATGTAGTAGAGCTAAAGAATGCTTTATAGCTTCTGACATTAATATATCGATGATCAGTTTTCTTTAACATCAAATCTATCAAATGAGCTACATGTAAGACGGTGAAAAAGATCCTGATTGGAGATTGTAGTATAGCGAGTCGAGTAATCCCAATTGGATCCATGTCTGTACGGTATGTGTCCTTTTGCATCAATCTCTTTCGTAAGATATTTTGAGTGTTTCAATAACCTCATACATTCATTGCCAGAGTTTAGAAATAGTGGCGCAATACCTTTCCTAAAATGATTTTACCTCCTGAAGGGCCCTCTTCAACAAGGTTGAAATAAGCTTGGTGGTGCAGCTTCTGGAACCAGCTGTGGATCTAGCTTTGTCTGGTATTTCATGCATTTTGAGAGTCCAGTATACTTTTTTATATCATGAGTTGCAATCAATAGCTGCAATCGAATGACAGTTGTAATAAAACATAATACAATCGTTTAGACAGTCACTCAATATTCAGCCGTCGCCATAATCCAAAGACCTATTCCACATTCCATATAACAGCAGTAGCACCAAATCAAAAAAAAACAATCATAGTATACATAAACATAGGCTAGATTCCTGCAAGAGAGAAGCGGTCGACAGTTTTCAATGATGCCGGCAAGACATCACGATGTTCCAAAGTATCATATCCGTATCGCTGATCAGTATTCTTAATCCATATGATTTTCGTTGTAAAGTCGTTATCTAGACTTATTGTCTCCTCACCATGTCCATTTGTTGAATCTGGTGAAATGGCGATAATAATAAGATAATAACCTATTTTTTTATTTGGTTTGATTTTATTCACCAATGAATGCATATAGCCATAAAACAAATGGCGGTCATAAAAGAAACAGTAGTTGTAATATTAGAAAATACACGCCAGACAAGACAAATGGCGGGAATAAAACCCCAAGGGGCTTGTTCTATCCCATAAATAACAAATTGATTAAAGAATAACTTCTTAGCTGGGTTATATATACCACGTAAATGTGAGAGGACGACCACACGAACAAGTTGTAGGGGTACAGTAATGCACAGTAAAAGGAATAGAACAACATGTAACGGTGATCAATGAGAAACAAGTTTTTCCAAAGTGGAAAACGCATGCAACCGTATAAGCGATTTAACGTTTAATCTGGTTTAGTCCTGATTTAACTACAGCCTGAGCAGGTCAGGAACAAAGGGGTTATACAAGACTGAACGATCAAAGCCACAAAGGACGTCTTCTATTCAATTCAAGTCAATGCGTCTGATCTGCATCTTCCATGGGGAAATCACTACAAGCGGGAAGAGAGTCATTTCAGTACTATTGATTATATGTAAAGCGGTAGACAGATATTCACCGTAATAACATTGTTATTCAAACAAATAGTCTGGAATACGTTCTCAGTCTATATTTGCAGGGACCTATGACAAAAGAGAAACTAAGGTCATTACTTACCAAAAGCACATTTTTATGCCTTCGATCTTAACCCTATCTGGCCTGGGCGATTTGAGGTGTATCGCAGCCTGGGGTGGGGGGGGGGGGGGTACGTAATCTTCTCGGAAGCCATTTTTCGGCCTTTTTGGGGTCGATTTTTCGAAATTTTCATTTTTCAGATTTTTCTCTCGAAAAAAAATCTATTAAAATAGAGAATAATTAGTTTTGCATAAATAAAATACTTTTAAGGCCTTTTAGGCAAGGAAAATGTGTAGAAATGAAGCGAAAAGATTGAAAAACACAACTTTCGAGGATACCACATGGCCGCCATTTTGAATTTACCCATGATCCTCTGCCCGCGGGTTATTGAAAATAGGCTCAAAATGACCCCAATAAGATAAACTTAAAAGTCACCAAGTTTCAGCCTCCTCGGTTTTGTCGTTTCGGAGCAGCAGAGAAAAGTTCACTAGGGGGGCACTTTCGCCCCCCCCCCCCCCGGCCAGCTAGGGTTAAAGAACGGCGGTGATTCAGCGGGAGATAATTCACTTTCTCAGTAGAGCTATACGACCCTCGCGTTTCGCGGTTTAACCTATAGAAATAAAGATTCGACGCCTTCATTTCACTCCAATAGCCATAACAATACTACTATAAAAATATAATCGTGTATCTTCAATTGCCTGTCGCGTTAATCCACAAATGTCCATTATTCTATGCGTACTATGTATCATAAATAGAACAACAACGTCCACTCCTAGGAGAATAACCTGCTACAAAATATGATTTACAAACATATTACTGTATTACAAAAGCTGTGATTCATCGGGCAGTCTTAGAAAAAATTACTGCTCTTGAAACTTGAAAATTTTGTGGTCACACTCGCAATGTATCTGTCAACTAGCTTGAAACCAGTTCACTCATACAGGTCTCATACATAATAACAAAGATAACAAAATATAGGTGATCAGTGACTTGCAGGACAGACGAAAATGAAAGACTTGCCTACAAACATTCCTTATAAAACCGTATACCTAACATCACAAGTCACATCCAAAGCCAATCGTAAGGCGCGCCAATATCATGGCGCAAACATTAATATACAGGCGTCTAGTCCGTCATTCAATATTCAGCCGTCGTCCATATTAAATAATTTCCGGGTCCATAATCAATGACCTAATTCATATAATAGTGTTACCACCAAATTAAAAGGATAATCATAGTATACATAAAGCTTGGTTAGTTTCCTGAAAGAGAGAAGTGGTCAATAGTTTTTAGGGATGGTCAAAAAAGATCAAATCCGTATCGCTGATCAGTATTCCTAATCCATATGATTTTCGTTGTGAAGTCGTTATCTAGAGTATGATATATCTGTCACGCTTTGATTGTGACTGTTCATATGAACACTATGGGTATCTTAAAACACATGGGTTCATACGACCCCTAGCTCCGGGTTAAGCGAAATTAGACACAAGTTACGAACCGTATACCGCATAGATCTTGCACACTATCGCTCGTATTTTGCTATCTGCATGCGATAATATCTCCGAATTTGAGAAACTTCGAGTGGAGGCGCTTGATGATATAGCCCTGTTTTATAAGTTTCTGACTGGCCATCTCCAAAATTTCGCTGTGGATATAATCATTAACCTTTTATGACATAAATTACATGGTCGTAACTTTTGACGAAGTTTTCCTGAATCTCTCAAATATTCTCCATCTTCGCCATTACACCAGATTCACCTTTTTCATAGCCTTGGTTTGATAGAGTGTGACATTAAACCAAAGCATATGTGACGACAATACGGGAAAAACTCCCTTGTGTGTGATAGTAATCAAGCTGAATTTTTCTCCAATCCAAAACCTGCCAAATCAGACTTTTCTTCAAGTTTACATACTGAAATATCAGCCTCGAACAAATTGTGATGCTCTGTTATATAAAAATGGAGATATGATTGATCAATATGTTATTTTTGAGGCATTTACAGTGAGGATTTTCTCTTATAGCAGAAATATGACACCTCCACCCAAAACAATTTTGTCACACAATATATTAGGAAGTTTGTTTTTTGGAAGGAACAACGAATGGTTTTGGTTTGAAGTGTCATATATTTACTACAGGAGAAAACCCTCCATGAAAATGCCCCCAAAATACCAAAATAAGCCGGGGAACTCATTTTGATCAATCATATCTTCATTTTTATTCAACTGAACATCTCATTTTTTTCGAAGGGGATATTTCAGTGTGTAATCTTCAAGAAAAAAAATGTTATTTAGCAGGTTTTGGAGTGAAAAAACATCGGCTTTATTACCGTACCACCCAAAGGAGTTGTTCGTATGTAAGCGTAACATATCCTTTCCCCCGCTTTGGTTTGAATATTCTTGTTTCTTCTCTTCAATATTCTCCACATACTCTTTCTTTATAATGACCACCAAAAATCTCTTTCCACATATTATATTTGATACGCTTCCGGGTATAGTAGGTTGATTCATCTCTTTATGATAAATGTTTTCTTCATAATCACATTCATCCATGATCTGGCTATGACCCTGTTGTGATTCGTCAATTTTCATTCTGTACAACCAGATACGGTGTAGATTGGGAATACGAAACAATCTGCACAATAATATGTTTCTAGCGTTTAAATTTTTTCGCGGGGTGGTATCTACCAAACAAAGATATCTGCTATGGAATATAAGCGGAATAAAAATCTTATTAATTGAAAATAACGTTTCATTGAATTTCCTTCGTCAACAGCACTGTGGAGTGGCACAAATATGGGCAAAGCAATGCATCCAATTTTGAGAAACTCACTTCCAGCTCGATTGACGTTGTCTGGTCGATGTCAATGATCCAACTTTTTCTTTTTTTTTTGCAATACTTCCTTGGTGTTTTGTCACAGTATATTTCTCAATAATCGAAACATATCCACTGAGGATGAGAGCGTTATTAAAAGGACTGATTTTTACGGTGGCTTATTAATGCCATTAGTGCCATCCAATAAAACTATACATTTTCTCAATGATTTTTTTTGTTGGTTTTTCATCGCGGATAATAACAGCATGAGTGATCATCAAACGGGCGAGGTGAATTGAAAAGAAATACACAAACACAGAGAAAATGTATAGTTAAACATGAGAAAAATGAAATCATAGAGAAAATGTCTAGTTTTATTGGATGGCACTAATGAGCCACCGTAGATTTTTGCATTTGGTAGTTCGAAGTATAAACTTAAGAAGTTGTTCAACCTTCGTGTAAATTGTGCCCATGTCATTCCTAAGTAGCCATGGAGTCTCAATTCAAAATATTATTTCATATTTTAGAATTTATGCAATAATCCTATAATAAACCTCCATACTGGATCTTCCGTCATATCATGATGTTCAAGTCTTCATATCATTATGATCCAGTCTTCATATCATCATGAATGACGAATCATCAAGAAGCCTGATCATGGCAAGCTTAAGTGGAATTCATTAACCATCTTCCGTATTAGTGGTCTAAAGCATTATTCAATCAGCTGAGTTCAGTCCTACAACTGACTATTGTTTCTGATCTAATGTTTTTCTTTATTTTTTGGAAGCATAGCGATTGGGACTAAAATCATGCCCAAAACCCTGAAATTTCGCTTTTCACAGAAAATGAACAGTTCCACAAGACAACCACGGGTTTGGCGAATTAATGTCGTTTATTCATATTGCTGATATTGAATAACGATAAAATTAACCCGACTAAACAGAATAGAAAAATAATAAAAATAGCCGTCGAGGGCATGGGAGCGAACCGATCCCCCCCCCCTCCCACTCCCCCAAATTCCGCTCGAGCAACAGTTCGTATCTAACTCACGTCTAAAAGATAGTGGAATGCACCAGCACGCAGCCTTTAATAGATGTATGCCTGGACCCAATTTTGATAGCAGAAAACCTCCAAACATCAGTCTAATAAAATTAGTATCTTTAAAGGTCAAACATGCGCCGTTTTACGGTTGATCTGAAAAACATCATAAACAGGCAGATCCGTATGTCCTAGAACTTCAGAGTTGGAAAATGAGTTTCGCATCAAATAACTTTCTAGGTTTATCAAGAAAGTATTCACAAGTGAATAATATACTATCAAAATGTTCCAGACCACACCTGAACGCAATCGCATGACTCACATTATTAGTTCTGCTTCGAATATTTGTCTGTATGCTTATACTCCAGAAAGTTTTTAACTCTATCTGGCCTGGGTTTTTTGGGACCTGTCCAGGCGGAGAGTGGGGGGATGCCACCCCCTCCCCCCCTCCACTAAATATTTTTCTTACCCCTTGAGCTAGGGGGCTGAAACTTACGACATTATACCATTGGGTCAAGCTCTACCAGAAAATGTCAAACAATCCAAGATGACCGCTTTGCTGACGTTACAGAGACGTCATCTTCAAAACACGCATTTCTTGGTTGATTTTTCAGTCAGATTTTTTTATTTTATTATTTTCGTTGCAAAAACTGAAGCCAATACAATAAGCAGAAAAGTCGCGGAGGGTCAGCCTCCATTTTTTCGTCGTTCCGGAGATAGGGGGAGGGGGGGAGTTTGGTAGGGGTAGCATAATGTCCCCCCCCCCCGCAGGCCAGATGGAGATAATGAAAACGAACGCACTATTCCCAGGAAAAAGTTCAACTTCGAAAGTTTTTCGCTCTTTTGCTTTGGTAGAACAAATACTGTCAGAATGCACCAGGATTCAGTTGCATCAGGATTCATAACAATCCCGGCGAGTCGGCGTGTGCATGGCCCCTGATTTCCCTCGTTGCCCCCCCCCCCTCCTTTTCCTCTCATTTGGACACCAGCATGTGGGATTGCGAAGGCCATTGCCAATGGGTGAAGGGGTTTCTTATTTGATGAACTCAGTCCTATGATTCTCGATCAGAAAGGCAGAAATATCTACTCGTACTGATTATGATTATGCTGATACACATATTAATCGACATGGAAAAGATGGGGCAAACCAACGTTTTTCACAAGATAGTTATACAATGCTTTCAACCTCGCTCAACCCGTAGAGGAAGTGGCCCATGACAGTTCAATGATATCCTACGAAGAAACGACATCTTTAAGGCTTCATCTACGTCTTTGCATTCACATTAAATCTTGGAAAATCCGACAAGTCTTGTCGCCATAAAATCATCCATAAAATTGTATTAATGACAGCGGAATGACCTAAAGCTGAAGTGGAGCTGGTACGATCAGCAGTATTAAAGACATTATTTTTGGTGTAGCAGAGGGTAAAATTGAAGTAATTGATGTATTTAGTATATGGTAGTTGATCTGACGCGTGAGGACACAAATACTAATCTTCCCTCTCATAAATAACATTGGTAGTTGGAGAAACCACCAGTTAGGTCGCGCTCCACCGAAGGAGGCAGCCACCCTTCGCTATCTGGGTAGTATCCTACCCAATACATCAAATGTCAATTCTTTACTTTGCTGTGAAACGCAAGAAAGGGCACAGTCAAACAAGAAATCAGGAAGCATGTCAGGAAAAACAGATAATGTTTAAAGAATCCCACTCAAATACGTGGAATCGATAAATCCAATGTAATCTCCTTCCTAATGTTCCAAGCCGAGCTAAATATCACGATAAGGAGTACACATTTTCTAACGGGAGGTGCTGATTCGAAAGGACTTGTACTTTGAGGCTATGACCATACGAAGAATATGAAATGGTGAAAAAAAGAAGTTTAACAGATAGTACAGGACAAACAAATATTTGTGACAGTATTGTCTGATCCGATATTGAGAATTCAGCCGTCGTTCACTTTTGCATACAGGTACTTTGGACGATAATGTATAGATTTGTTGAAAAGTGGAAACGAGGCGTCTGTGTGCCATGTTGACATTCTGAACACCCATTAGATGTGTATCAATCTCTGCTTGAGAATTTGGCATTTGTTTTTGTGACTATGTGCATCTGGAAATTAACCGCTGTACAACTGCTTCGGGTGATCCTATGTTCGTAGGGTGATTAAACTGATCACTTTGTTCAGCTGAATGTATGTCGAATTCAATTGCATGGCGAGCGTGATCTCGTTATGCGAGACAATACTAATTAAAATTTGTTGCGACCTGTGTACCTTGGTAATTTTCGAGCATGGAAAGTCCTGATAATTGTGGAGATTATGATTGTCATCTAATACACGTTTACACCCCGAACGTCAATGGTATATGAATTTTGTCCATTTTGGTCACGACCTTATCTGCCAATGACAATAGAAATACCAAGCCCCACCAGGCATTCATTTCGTTCTGCTTTGCGCCTCTCCATTTAGCGCTGTAAGGGTCTCACAGACTGCGCCGGAGATGACCCGAGGTCATCTGTTGCCACAGTAAACGAATATGGCGACCGTCTAACTGGGCGAATTGATATCAGTCGCTACTCACCGATATATATTTCCGCAACATATAATTCTTAAGTAATTTGCCAAAGAGCTGCCTTCAAACTGTGTAAAACTGGCGTTTTGAAATACATTGAATAATTGTTTAGTGTATTTCGAGATAAATATACATTTTGCGATCAGTAAAACAGTCAGATAGAACAGTTCTTGATTTCTGCAGGAATCCTGCAAAACATGGCAAGACCCCTACAGGGGTAAATGCAGCGTAGCGCAAAGCAATCTGGGAGAGGATGTAGTTGAACGTGGAAGGCATACACAAACATATTTAATGTTTACTAGAATTTGTAAAATGTGTTGACAAATATTCGATTATTAAGAAATAAAGACATCGGAAGTCGGTTTCAAATTATCGAGATCAACTCGAGTTGACAACTGTCCAGCAGTTAAGACCGGTTCCCTCTGCCTGCGCTCTCGGGTCTAAACTGCTGGACTCGTGCCAACTGGTGTTTATCTGGGAAATTAGAAATCAATTCCTCTGTCTTTATTTCTTAATTCTACTGCCTGAAATTAATCGTTTATTCAGCTGGATTAAAGGTGACAAACTGATACTTTGCTCGGGGGTATAATCTTGTTCCTATTAATTGTCTATTCTTGTTAGGCACTATAGTTCCAGGCGGACATGTCGGAAAGGTAAATGTTTCAGCCAAGCGGAAAGAAAATACTCGCATTTGTCTCTTATGCTCAGTGTGATATACTGTAATCCCAAGTTTTAGATGACAAAGGCGGATAGCCATTTGCGAGCAAGAGTTATTAGAAACAAACGTCTGAAAATTATATATCATAACGTTTCCAACATATATCCAATGTCGCGGCCTAGCGTCAGATGAGTTCGTTCGTGATTTTTGCAAAAAATAAGGGAGAGTCGTGCTGTAGTTCAAACCTAATATAGTATGGATTTTAACTTCTTTAATTCATAGGACGTTTGCGAAGACTTGAGATGCATACACATTCGTGGATAATTGTTGCCGAGTTAATTAGCTACATTTGCTTTTTTCTGCCCTGGATTCTCAAATCTGCGTCACAAACTCTGGTTAATCAATGTGGCTTCCCCAGGTTACACACCGACATTGGATTTGCCTCTAATGATACCAACATGTCGTGTTCATCCCTATATCAGTCACTAGTATTGTCACAAAATCTTTGTTAAACATCTGTAATTATAACAGTACATAAAGTTATTGAAAAGAAATTACTCACTATGAGCAAATATATATTCAAATTCTAACGCTGACTGACCGTTTCGCTAAAAATTGGGATATAGTGGATCTTTTTTAATTCGGACCATTTGTTTAGAAATTCGTTGCTGCGATTTAACGTTATTTTGCCCCTCATGAGATTGCCAAATTGCCAAAAATTAAATGTTCAGTATGAAAGAAAATGTTCGATTCTCATGAAGTATAAAATTTTGTTTTATACCGTGGAAATTACATAACCTTCATGTGTTAAACCTTTGAATTCGTTACGTTCCTCCACTGCTTCAGAGCCTTCAACACTTTCTAATATATTTTCCTTCACTGTCGCCTGTCAATCCACCCAATCAAACTTGGAAACGTCTCAAATTGCGACTGAGCATGCGCAACTAGCGTTTCTATTTCTCTCTGTAACTATATGAAGCTTGACCAGAACCAGGAACGTGTTTTATACACAATACTCAGTTGTTGGATCAAAGCCGGTTCTGGTTCTAATCGAACTTCATGTTTACAAAAATGGATTTCACACTGACTTCACCTCAAAAACAGCGATTTTGTACAAATATATGTCCCTCCTATTCGAGAGTCGTAAGACTCAGTACCTTTTAATTATTTTTTTTTTTTGAATATTCAAAAATATGTTGTAGTTTATGCCAATCGAAAATTTTCTTTTATACGTAATATATACTTTTCGGCATTACAACCAAACGTCACGGTGTTCAACACCTCGCTTAATCACGCCACGTCATTTGAAAACAATACTCAAATTAAGTCTAGATGATATGATGTGCATATTCTTCGGTATACCTAGCTCGTCTCAGGTTATTTACGTTGTTTTATTTTGTGGATTGCTGTTATTGGGGTTCTAATTGTTCACTGTTCATAATATCTCAAATAAACCGAATGCCACAAACAATCGTTTATCTCGCACAACGGTTTCAGCATGTCACACCTGAAAACTGTTCATCGTGTAGTGATCATTAACACTGTGATGAGTTGATAGGGTCCTAGTCAACCCACTCCCATGGCATCAGATTATATACCTCCTACTTTCAAACATACCACCGACAGTTTAGGAGGTCTGAAAGTGGGAGTACGTATTCAGGCAGACAAACCCTTAGCCAGTTTCACTCGTGTGTTACGCCTCGCAGACCAGTGCCTTAAATAATTGCGCGCTTACACGAGAGTCAATATACGAGTCTGTAGTGAACCACATGCACACACGCAAACAGAAACGAGTTTGGCCTCAAACGATAATTAAAGGTGCGGTCGGAATCTGTTCTGACCACATTGCATAATTTTGCCTTGATAAAGAATCCATTTGTCACAAATAACAGCGTATTGTCATGAGGGTTGTTGGACCCAATCACTAATCAAACGATTGGTTTTGCGTGCTTGTTCAAGTATAAAAATCGGGTTCTCCGTTTTACAGTATATTAAGCCTACCTCATATAATGGTCGTTATACATGATCTTTCCAAATATGAGTAACTGCATCTATCATTCAGGCGTGATATTGCGATCTCTCGTTACTTGAACTCTTCAATTTGAAGTTTTATGCGTCTAAAACCAATCCCGATACCGGTATGATATACAGTTCTTGGATATCATTAAGCTCGCCAACATGATAAATCATAGAAGAATTAGACGATTCAAAACAAAATTAATCATCTTGAATTTCGTCACGTATCATTTATTGACTTCATGGCATCATTGGAGTTTCGTAAAGCATCAGAAATTATTACTGCCTACAATTTTTTGCAACTCAAAGCGTTGTCCTTTCGGCATCAAAACAGAATTGTTATAAAAACGAAATTGAGAAACCAAAAAATGTTTCAACTATCATTTAAAACCAGCGAGGCTGTTTTTCTAATCAATATTATTAATACGCGTAGGTTTGCGGACTCAATATACAACATATGGTGACAATGCTGGGTGTGACAATGGTTGCTGTGACCAGTTCTCACATTTCTATTTTGTCTTTTTCTATCAATTTGTTAAGGTCAAAAAGCTTCAATATAGACTGCTAAATGGAAAATGATGAGGAAAATATAACTAATAGAAATGTGTTTACGACGTTCGTAGCACCGGCGTTCAGTCCCATTGTATTGCGTGGACAGATTTAACGATAACGCGGAAGAAATCGCTAATCACTAATCCAAGCAATATTATTTGTGGTTTTGAATGGGTGATGTCCAAGACGTTAGCGCTGCTAAGTAAGATTAAGGAAACGTTAATTTATCGGCTGATGGGAGGTCGTACCCATGCAGCGTTTCTGACTTGTATTTTTCATGAACGTGCGTGTTTCATGGCTGTCCGTTTCCCTTTTTAGTCAAGGGACATTCGGTTGTGGCGTTCACCCATAGTTTCGTGCGAATTTCTTTCACGTCATCTTGGCCGGCACTCGCTCGACAGGGTACCGCTCACCAGCCATTAAGTTATTGTTGTGTGAATCAGCGCAAGAATTTCTTAATTCGCCGATAAGTGGCCGGCGGGGAAACTCTAATGGGGCTGTCCACTTGACTTCCTATTTTACCTTTCCGAGTGTCGGACTCACTGTGCCTCGACAAATTACTTCCCAGTCGGTTTTAATCAGAGATGAACAGCATCGAACAAAAATAAAAGTTTTCTATTTCCCCTTGGACCGACTAGCTTGAATAAATGTCGCGGAATTCTTCCACAACCCATCTCGGTTGAGCGCTAACTTTGGGGGTGTGGTACGTCACCGACCACGCAATACGCAGGTTGAATACATTCCCTCCATATGGATAATGTATTAAGTAACTGACTGGGGTATTATAGTCCATCAGATTGAATCGACCAACGACAAGCGACAGCTTTAAGCAAGCGCTGACAGGAATGGACAGCAGACGCTGAAGTGAACCCAGTCATTGTTTCCCTTGCAGATGAACTTAATTTTGTAAAGCAGCCGTAGCGCTATATTCTAGACAAGGACGTTGGCGTACGACAGGCCAATATATAGTCGGTTGTCCACAGTCCACTCGGTCATTTCAATAACTATATTTTGTCGTTTTCTTTGGATTTTATTTGGAGGTGTGTGTTTGTTCACGGGAGTGATAGGTGAGTACATCATACAATTCATTGATTCACTATATAGTCGATATGCGCTCTGGAGGATCAATCGCGGTGTAGATAGACATTATATTACTGATGCAATTGTTTGGTTATAGAAGACGACATCGCGACATCGAAGAGTTATTTTATTACCGTATCGCTTCGTTTCTCTTTTCTTTCACATCGTGTAATATGGCGCTTTTTTAAAGAAAATTACGTGAACTGTTTTACAGCTGACAGACGATCAATCAGTCTCCATTTCAAAGTTTTCTCAAAATCCATGAAAATGTTTTGTGGCAGGACTACATGGCTATGTTTTGCGCTACAATCTCAGATGTTTAGCTCTTTTCTCACCTACACAATGGAAACAAGTAGGCAATCAAAATTGGCTCCTCTTCCCACAATATTCGTCTCAGTATGGAACCCGTTTTTTAACGTATGTCATAACCTCAATCAATATATGGCAATAATTTGCCTCAGGTCGAGAAAAACTACTTGAACAGTACAATTCTTCCTGACGCTGCCTTATGTCAATTAATGATACTGCGTGAAATAAGGACATGAACCGAACACACCAATGGTTGTATGGAAAGGGGACACAAACAGTTAGTGTTCGGTTCAAATGGAGATTACTACACCAAGCCATAGATGCAAATGAGACTTTTATTTTGGCTACTGATTTAAACAATCATCTGTTTGAACCCTTTATGGTATTACTACACTGAATATATATTTTTATATATATGGGACATGAAGGCCGAACACTGGTTTTCACAAACGTAGATTGTAATGACCGTTTGATTGCTTTTTGAACAACATTTAAATTGGGTGGCATATTTTATATGAAATTTAGAGTGCATATCCTGTGGGTATATTTTGTGGTTTGAATGGGATAGGGCGCTGATAACGTACTGTCAATATAGCAAGCGTCCGATCCGTCATTTAATATTCATTCGTCAATAACCGAAAGACCAATGTCGTATGACAGTTAGCACCAGTTCCAAATGTGTATGAAATGAAAATAAGAAAAACGTAACATGGTTTTCTACAAGCGGTCAACAGTTTTCAATGGTGTCAGCAAGACATGATGATGTTTTGTACATAAAATCACAATCACTGACCATTATTCGTTATCCAGAGGAATTTCCAACCAGTTCCCAGAGTTACTATCTCAATCACGCCTTGATTGTGATTGATCATTTAAACATCAGAGAGATGTAAAATACACATATTCAAACGGCTTCTTTTTCCGGCTTAAGCGGAATTAGACACAAGTTACGAAACGCAGAGCCAGAGAGTTTGCACTCTACGATCGTATTTCGCCGCCAGTGTACGATATTTATCACGGAATTTGAGCAACTTCGAATGGTGGAGTTTGGTGATATAGCCATGTTTGACAAGTTTCTGCAGTAATATTCTGTGGCGTTGATCAAAATGTCACAGCCTAAAAATTAACAGTCTACAAAATAGAACTACACAAACACATTTGCAAACACTGGTAAAATATCTACCCATATCTACAAAATAATAGTAGACTGCAAGTCCTTCTGGAATGTTACTTTCCAGAAAGGCGTATCGGTTGTCGTCTCTTCTGTAACGAAGTTCATAAGGATAAAGTTTTAAACATACCTTTCAATTTAGATTATCGATACTTTTCCTATAATCCAGTGAAGATGAATTTGAATTCGTCTAGATGTCGCGTATATATCTTTAAAAGATGGTTCTCGTTTAACAACTTCTGCATGTTCATAGCATGACCATATCTGCCGAGGGAGAGAGAGAGAGAGAGAGAATGAAGGTTTAACGTCGCGTTCAGCAATATTTCAGCTATATAGCGACGATCAAACAAAATTCTAAGTATTCAAGTTAATAACTTAGTAATCCGACACATTCAAACATATACTTTACTAAAACTTATACAACTAACCGATTTCTCTCAAATAACCTAAGATACAGTCTTCTATCACTCGACTAAAAAGATCTTCTAAAAAAGCTGCTCGATAAAAAGAATCTCTCACAATCTTAAAATCTATACAGTCGATAAGAATACGTTTCACTGTGAAATCTTCGGGGCATGGAATACACCTTTGGACTGGCTCTTTTTTTAATAAATGTTCGTGATTTAATCGTGTATGGCCGATTCTACATCGCCTGATCATTGCTTGATCGAAACGTTTCTGGTTGTTCAGATGAGTGTAGCCTACATTTTTTTTTGTCTGCCGAAAACAGTACAAATGTTTATCCATTGGATTTAATTATATGCTGCTGATACATCATTGCTGAGTTACCGAATATCATCTATATCGTGTTTCAGAAATTCGAAACTTCATAAACCTCTCCTGCACATCTGTTCAACCCACACAGTCAGAAAAATGGTGATGGCCCACCCTGTCGTCGCCAATTTTTGGCGAGTACAAATGATGGCGAGATCATCTTATCTCCATTTATTGGCGACGGGACCTGGACATTACCAGTAAATAGCGACGAGCAATGAGTGCAGATTTCAGGTGATCGCCAATAAATAAATCGCGATGGCCATGACCATACAATGACGATGATGGAATATGGTTCTGACTGATCACCACTTATTGGTGCTGCTGCTGTCACCATTTTTGGTCATAGCTATTACCATTGTTTTGAATGTGTAATGCAATACGAAATTAAACACTGTTATGTTCATCAGTATTAAGATAACGATATTAAATATACACAGAAGTGTACAGTTTAACGTTATTAAACTTGTTATATATGTTATATGTTATATCAATAATCTATCCCATGTTAAAAAATTATTATTTCGTCGAAATGACAAGACCAGCTGTGTGAACAGAGTGCGTGGTTTGTTGATTACTATGTTACATCTAGAAGAAGAACGTCAGAAGAACACCCAGTAGCCATCCGTCGTCCTGAAGATTTTCTGCCTCCATAATCGAAATACTTTAGTATGAAAAAATAGGATCACCAAACTCCAAATACATGTGAGGATAGCCAATAAAATATGTAAACTTAAGCTAATTTCCTGCAAGAGAGAAGCGGTTAACGGTTTCCACTGTTGAGGGAATAATAATAGCATAAATATTATTAATAATAATAACATAATGTTCATATCGTCTAATCCGTATCACTGATCGATATTCTTTAATCCAAACGATTTCCGAAGGAGTTATCTAGAGTATATTGAATCTCAGATAAGCTTTCATCGTGACTGGTCTGGTTGCCGTGATGCATGAATGATATTCACCTATTAGCCCTCATTCAATCGTTGCAGTATAAACATATATGATAGGATTGGGTTACATGTTGTGTTCGCCACACCTGCACGCGGGTGTAATGTGGGGGAGTTTAATTACGAAGACGATGATTAGCTAATCTGTACATGTTATAGTGTTCGTGAGTGTATTCGCCATATCTACTGTTCTCTCGTTACAGATCATGCGGCCGTGGACACTAGTGATATTAGTCCTCTCTTTGGCGTCTCTCTTTATTTCATCAGTCAGTGCCGTTCCACAATGGCGGCCACAAGGTAGATTCGGAAAAAGACTAGATCCTCTTTATGATATCTTAGGATTAAATTCACACGAAGGTGAGTAAATATTTTAAATGTTCCCCTGTTTTCCTAGTTTGAACAAGAAGTTTGAACAATATTGAAAATGAAGCAGAACATTGGGGGTGAATTCTGAAACGCAAATATCGTCAATTGTTTTCGACATCTCACCAGGATTCTGCAGGAGGACTGTTAATCCCAAAGCCCCGCCCTCTGTCCTCAGGTTATTTGAAAAATATATGTAGGTTTGATGCCGACTATTACAGGTTAGTTTTTCTGGTATTCTTGCATTTACAATGTTTACCCCATGCTGAGGCATTTACTTCATCAGACGCCCTCGATGCTCATCCATTTACATCAGATAAGTTACACATTTGAGCTAACCTGCCATCACAGCTCCCGACCTAGCTTATCTAATTCCGCTTAAGCCGGTACTAGGGGCCGTGTGATTTCTCCATACTTTCCACATGAACACCTGCAATAACAGCAGATACCAAGCAGATTACCAAGGCTTTCCTGTGGAGTCATCTGGTTGCGTTTAGTCGCCAAACGTCAGTTTTCCACCTCTTACATATCTCAGCAACTAATGAGTAATGTGGGCGGAAAGGCATGGGAGAAGTGAGTACGGAGAAAATACCCCAATATAAACTCATGTGGAATGAATATTCTCTATATATGTTCAGCGTTAAGTGTTAATGACGAAAATATATCTATACCATAGTCTAAAGTCAATAATGAACGTTATTCAGGGGGTATGATCTACCAATGACAACTGTTGGACCAGATTTTTCCCCCTACGATAATATAAAAGACAATCTCTACACGAACTAGAACAGACATGCAGCAGCTGCCAGTCGTACACGAAAACTTTCTGCGTTCATAATCGAAAGACAGTATTCATAACCTTCTCATAAGACAATCTACGCAGAAAATTGGGAGCAGACGTAAAATAAATATTACAAATATATAAAACCTTGATAGTTTCTTGCTAGACAGAAGCGGTCAGCAATTATCAACGATGCTGATAAGACACCGTGATGTTCTTATCGTACCACTAATCTGTGTTTTCTTAAGTCGAGTTTTTGGGGTTTTTTTTGTTTTTTAATTATTATTATTTCTTTGTGTTCGTTTTATCTCAGTCATGCATGGTGACTGTTCATATAAATGTGACTGGTCTATTCTCGCAAGGGGCTGGGACATGGAAGTCCTTAAAAATAATTGGATATAAATGTTACCCACGTGTATTCCGCCTATCATAGGGATATTAAATTTACGCAATCTAGATTCTGATCTTTTAACTTCCTCTGTTTGTGGAAGCTGAGGTGGCCGACTGGTTTAGAACACTTGCATTTCGTGCTGGCGATTTGGTTCCAAACCCTAGGATCGTGATTTCGAGTCATTAACGGGACTGGCCCATCCATCACAAATAGTTGTTGTGTTGTACCAAGAAAGTGTCATCCTAGATATTGAATTAATTAAATAGAAATAAATGTTCATATAAACACCATGGAAATCTTGTATTAAAGGATTAATCACACGGCTTCTAGCCATGGATTCAGCTGATTGAACGCTCGATCGATCATGCGCAGTATGATCGTAATTCCCTATCACTGAGTGATATTTATCACCAAATTTGATAAAGTTTGAATGAACGCGTTTGGTGGTACAGCCTTGTCGAATTACTCTCTAAAAAAGTTGAGTGAAAGAGTGGAAATTCATCCCACTCAAAACTGGAGTGAGATTTTAACTCAACTTGAGTTACTTTTCACTCAACTTCAGTTAAATGCACTCAACTTGAGTTACATTCACTCAAGCATAAGAGTGTAAATTCATCCCACTCAAGTTGAGTGAACTTGAGTGGTTTTAACTCAAGTTGAGTGAACTTGAGTGGTTTTAACTCAAGTTGAGTGAAAAGTAACTCAAGTTAAGTGAAAAGTAACTCAAGTTTGAGTGAGCCGGTAGATTTCACTCAAACTTGAGTGGAACAGTTCACTCAAGCTTTTTTAGAGAGTAATTCCTGCAAAAAAAAAATGTGTGACGTTGATCCAAATCGTCACAAATCCATTTTCCGGCCCTTCTGTGATATTATTGTCCAGGCATGGGTAGATAAAAATGTCGGAATTGTAATCAAAGTCTTCGTGGTAGAATCGACGTGAGAGAAAGCCTTATAGGTATAAATATGCTTTCTCAGTTGGTCTATCCTTCAAATCTGATCAACGTGAATATATATATTTTCTGTAACCGAGACCACTGTAAACAAGTGTGGTATACCTACATGCATATAAACCGAGTCGCAATCGAATTGACTTCAATAAAATAATGCTTTGAAAAAACTGCTGAAAGCAGTGAAACTAGTTAGCAGCCAAATCAATCAGTCTTAGTTTCTCGTGATTATTTTCTAATACTATATTTACAAAACACAAAGGCAGCTTTACTGTAAAAATCATGACTAACTCGGACTGATTGATTTTGCTAACTAGTCTCACTGCTTTCAGCAGTTCTTCAAAGCATCGCTTCAAAACGATGCTTTGAAGAACTGCTGAAGGCAATGAAACTAGTTAGCAAAATCAATCAGTCCGAGTTACTCATGACTTTTTTCTAATACTATATTTACCATACACAAAGGCAGTTTTTACTGTGATCATTTAATCTCTATAATAAAGCGGCACCAAAGGATGGATTATTCAAAACATTCAGATCCTCCACATAATGTTTGGTGAATGAAAATAAATGGGCTTTGAAATGTTTTTTATTATTCCTATATATCGTCATATCCATAAGACCGCAAATACAGGCTTGCCAACTGAGGAGCAGAATAAGTTCCCATTAGAATACCTATATGATGTGGGTATATAGTGTTATCAAATTTAACCTATAATGTCATTAATGAGAAATTCAAGCAATGTCACCAACAAAGAAACATCGCATGAATGCTGGGTAAGTGAACATATGTGTCATCTTGCCTGCCAACGACCTATGTCTTCTTACTCTCCAATGTCGTCCTGGAAATGAGTTATCCCAGATGTCTATGGAAGATATTAATCAGACAAAATATTCAACCATGACTATTGTTCACAGCTTTTTGGAACGAAATTCGTAGTAAATCGAGCAATTGGGATGATATCCGATAAGAATCCTTGTAAACTCGAGCATGGATTTGAACTATTTGCTGCATTGTCGACCAGGGAGAGGAGAGATCTTCTTTATATTTTGCATGGAAGAGACAAACAGACACAGCCAGCTGAAATGAATCAGACTTGTTAGATTGGTTACATACAGTTGGGCGCCAAGCTGGTCTACATCAGACCGTCAAGGTTGAAACTTAGGGCACCTGAAATCTGAAATCTGAAGGCGGACCAAAAGATAGTCCTGACTGCATTAGAACAGTACGTTATTGATTGGTCTAAGCGAGAAAAAGTTGAACCTACAGTACTCGCTGATTGGCTGGACCTCACCAAGAGCAAGGTCGTTGAAACAATCCGCCATATTGACAGAAGTACTCTTCCCCAAGCAAAACAAGTACTGAGAAACCTCAATTCGCAAGAAGTTCTAGCAAATCTCCAGAGTAAATTCGTCATAGTCCCAGCAGACAAAGCTCCGAATAATATAATATTCATATGTAAATATTACTATTACCAGGTGCTGGTTAAAGAATTGAGTGTAGACATATCTTCATCAAATACATCTACTTACTCCCAAACTGCATTTACTCTGGAAGATCTATTTAACAATCACAAAAAGTTTCTCAGGGAAAGAGGTATTTGTCTTCCAACCAATCATAACGACATACCAAAAATATACTGGACTCCCAAAATGCATAAATCACCATACAAAGCTAGATTCATAGCTGGTTCTAGAAGCTGCACCACCAAGCTTCTTTCAACCCTATTGACGAGGGCCCTTCAGGGGGTAAAAGCATTTTGGGAAAGGTATTGCGCCACTATTTCTAAGAACTCTGGCGTTGAATGTATGTGGATATTGAAAAACTCAAAATGTCTTACGGAAGAACTTGATGCTAAGGTCACATACCGTACAGACATGTATCCACATGGGATTTCTCGACTCTCTATACTACAATCCCTCATCAGGACCTTATTGACCGTATAAGTTCATTAATAGTATCTGTGTTCAAGAAAACTGATCGTAGATATATTAATGTCGGAAGCCATAAAGCATTCTTTAGCTCGACTACATACAAGAGATATCATTCATGGGATGTTTCTTTGTTTATAGAGTTGCTTGAATTTCTCATTAAAAATATCTATGTGAAATTTGGCAACACAATATATCAGCAGCATATAGGTATTCCAATGGGTACTAATCGTGCACCCCTATTGGCTAACCTATATCTGTTCTCTTACTTATGAATATGACTATATGCAGGCGCTTTCAAAAACCGATCCATTCAAAGCCCGTTCCTTCTCATTCAACAAACGCTATATAGACGATCTTCTCGCTGTGGATAATCGCTATACCATAAATGACGCAGTGAAGGATACTCATATCACACTATGATTTGAAGAGGAAACTGGGCCAGCCCTACAGGCACATCATATTTGAGATCTATATCCAAAAATGAAGCGGGCATTCTCTCTCGTCGACTTTATGACAACAGAGATGATTACAATTTCGACATCGTAAACTATCCCTTTCTGGATAGTAATATTCCAGTGGGACCTGCATATGGCGTATACATATCTCGCTTAGTAGCATTTGCTGAATCCTGTGTTAAATGTGATGATTTTAATCAACGTCACAAAACATTGTTGCAGAAACTTATAAAACAGGGCTATTCCACCAAGCGCCTCCACTCAAAGTTTCTCAAATTTGGCGATACATATCGCATGCTGATAGCAAAATACGAACGTAGCGTGCAAGATCTATGGAGCTACGTTTCGTAACTTGTGTCTAATTCCGCTTAACCCGGGGCTAAGGGCCGTATGAGCCCATGTACTTCAAGATCCTCATGGTACTCATATGAACAGTCACAATCAAAGCGTGACTGAGATACATCATTCTTTAGATGACGACTTTATAACAAATATTATGGATTAAGAATACTG